>JAVTVY010032534.1:0-15478 GCA_036873755.1 Hanleya hanleyi
AGAGGTTCAGTTGTTTCGGCCTACATTTCGGCACAAATTTATCAACGTAAGTGACAACTAATGCTGCTTCAGCGACTTGGAATCAAATTTCAGAGGTTCAGTTGTTTCGGCCTACATTTCGGCACAAATTTATCAACGTAAGTGACAACTAATGCTGCTTCACAATATATGTACGCATACATATCTAGGGTGCACACCAATGTTGAGTACACATGGCCCCTCTCTGATTTAATGATATGGAACACCAACATGTTTTGTCCACATGATAATCCTCCTTATACATTGAATGCTCGTTGATTATTAGTTATACGTCGCCCTTCCGGGGTAATACGGGATTCGATTTGGTTTCTCTCGCCATATTTTTCCGAGGCGCATATGGCGAGAGAAACCAAATCGAATCCCGTATTACCCCGGAAGGGCGATGTATAACGAATTTATCATATCTCAGAGCATTAAGAATCACTTTGGACTTCAAGGCCGACATAATGGAACGGACTTCGATCGGACTTGCACTGGTTTCAGAACGATCCACAGCATGCACCGGAAAAAATGAGCACAAAGACAAATGTATCATTTTTACAATCCTCATCTTTAAAACGTACTAAGGGAGGAGCAAAGATAACGATAACATATACTGTAATCCATGAACAATGAACCCGGTTTCCGTGTGAAATACCGGTGGGCTGCGGTGATAAAGAATGAACAATCTAACTTCAAATTCAGCTTCATCTCTTATGTTCTATTCTGAAAATCAGAAACGTATAAAATACTGGAACATTAAGCTTAATCTCAATTTCATATTTAATATTTAATAGCCATCGACGAGTATAATATCTAGATTATATACCTTTTGTTAATAAATACATCCAAAGACCCGTTCCGGATTCACATCTGTTGCGTGGATATGTAAGTTTCAAATACACGTGTGAACTGTTACATTTCCATTCTGTCTATAATTCAACACCGTGTCACTCGACAGTGTCACTTGTGTCATGTTTCCATAACATCACACAGGAAAAGGACCAACATGAACTGACTTAAATTTACAGTTCGAGAGAAAAATCGGAAAAATCAAACTGTCCTGCACAATTTGGCAGAAGTATAGGTATTTGCTTCATTTTCGCACGATGATGTTGATTGCATTTATTGTGCAGTTATTGAACATTGGCGCTGAGGGATTTGCGGCGACCAGGATAGCTGTGGGAATGTCACACGATGTGGGCGGGACAGCGATGCTGTCGAATTCACAAAACAGCCACAGGGACTCGTAGTTGGTCGGTTATTAATTATGATATTAATATTTAGATATACTCTCCTCCTACTCTATAATAACAAGGGGTATCAGTAGAAACCACGGTTTTCCCGCCAAACCCCCCGACCAAAACGGCAACTCACAGATTCAATAAAACTTTATCCGTCCTTATTTCTTACCTCAACGTGGTCTCCAAACTTCAATTCATTAGTTAAAACTTAATAACTCTTCGATCTATTCCTTTTAATTGCGTAAATCCATCAATCAAGACAGCTCAACTCCCGCTCTTCCAACGTTTATGTCAAAGAACTGGGAACGGTAGTCGAGTGCACGTGACTAGCAAGTGACCCGCCGATACGGGCTGAATTTGCTCTCGCGATGTCAATGGCTGAAATTACTACACGGATTATGTAAAATTGCCTACCATCCAAGTATTTCGTCCTTTGATATCTTCTTAGAAAAAATTACATTTCCTTCAAAGTTCAATGTAGTAATTTCGGCCATTGAAATCGCGCAAGCAAATTCAGCCCGTATCGGCGGGTCACTTGCTAGTCACGTGCATTCGACTACCGTTCCCAGTTCTATGACACAAACGTTGAAAGAGCGGGAGTTGAGCTGTCTTGATTGATGGATTTACGCAATTAAAAGGAATAGATCGAAGAGTTATTAAGTTTTAACTAATGAATTGAAGTTTGGAGACCACGTTGAGGTAAGAAATAAGGACGGATAAAGTTTTATTGAATCTGTGAGTTGCCGTTTTGGTCGGGAGGTTTGGCGGGAAAACCGTGGTTTCTACTGATACCCCTTGTTATTATAGAGTAGGAGGAGAGTATATATAAATATTAATATCAAAATTAATAACCGACCAACCACGAGTCCCTGTGAGATTGGTATGCAACTTGACTGGAAACCTTATTATCGTCATCTATAAGACCAAATGTCCATATATTTCAAACTGTATTGAATGTAGAACGATTCTGTGATGTAAAGAACGAGCACATCTGTGTTGTTATTGTTGTTACTGACCGAGGCAGCCTTTTCGAAGGGATAAACTCCGGGATTCGGCAATATGGACAGTAAACTGTTGATAACTCTACTGATATACGTCCGATTTGAATTTTGTTTGTTTTCCCATAATCCCCATGAAATACCAATTTCAGGATTATATAGTTTGATAAAAAAAACTTTGGACATTCATGGCGAAAAGTAAGCCGTGGTGAGTGGATCGGCATTCACATTTGCTCAATTTTCGACAAATTACCTCAATTAAATTGAAATCGAATGATATTCCCACAATCTCAAATGTCAAGGGATTATGAAAGTATTATTATCACTTCTGTATCTACGGCCATTCACTCCAATTGGTGTTTTTTATTTATTTACTTATCAAACGTATATATATTTATGAAAGATCATTTTATTATTATTAAATAATATGAAATAGAGACTCATCCAGTCTAACCTGTAGGTGCTCAAGCAACAAATGCCACGCGAGAGCGAGCAGGGCATGTACAGCCGTCTCCCTGCCCGAGGCCTCGCTTGCAGGCTAGGTTCGTTCAGCCGATGTCCGTGATAGATTCTCCTTGTCCGATTTCTTTGCCGTCACATTCTGATTGTTCTTAGGTTTGATGGTTGGAATAGCTGTTCTCTTTAGTTTTGGTTTGTACCCGAATTCAACTGCTACGCTGCAGATGTCCGAAAATCTCCAGAAATCAGCAGCTACTTACGACTGTGGTATACGGCTTTAACATAGAGAATACAAGACGGCTTCCCTCCGTGACGTCACAGCTGGAATTGACAGGAGAGCGATTTTCACCTTTCAAACGGCAATATCTCGCCAACCAGACTGCACAAAATTATGAAAAAAATATCATTATTTTCAGAATCGAAGGACTATTTTTTTATATTTTTGACCTCAGAGCGTTTGGGTTGACCTTTAATAGCTTTTTTGAAGCGCCCAATATAGAGAAAACGCCGAAGTAATGCTTACAAAATCCCATTTTGTTCCAATTGAAGTAAAGCCTCCCGCGGAAATGCTCAACACGAGGATATAGATCTGTTTACGCTCTTTAACATAAGCATAACTTTTCCCCGATTTGAAATGCGGAAAGTGTGTTATTTTGACAGTAAAAATGTGCGATTTTCAAAGTTTGGCAGAAGTCACCATGTATTTCAAATGGAGAAATATATATATTTTCAATCGCTAATTTTGCACGAACGGGATAAGCCTCCCGTAAGAACCATAGATTTTTCGATTCCCTATCCTTATAGCAACTCGCTCACAGTTTTGGGTCATCTTTGGGAATGCGGAAGTTAGCATAAAAGGAGAAAATACAATATAGATAGAGAAACGACAGTCGGTTTTCAAAGTCCCGTAGCTCAGCACAAATCAGACATACATGCAGCCATGACAAATATTGTCAAAAAATTATTTCAAATAAATAAAAATGGCAGATGCGCATAATTTTCACTTTGTGATTTTAATTTGTGGAGACTGCGCATGATGACACAGTCACTTCCGACCATTTCCAATTTAACAGAAAGAAGTCGCAAGACCAGAGAGCGGCATCGAACATTGAACATGAAAGAGACGCAGCCCGACTGGACGGCTATTCAAAACACAAAAGCTAAGCGGGCCATTCTCGTCTCGCGAGACTCCCTACTGCGAGAAAGAGTCTCACGCGTAAATGGGAGCCATCCCCCCAAAATTTGGGGGGTGAGTAGGCGGCGTATGATTATCTGGTTTGTCACTGACCTGCTGACTCCGCCGAGTTAGAAGCGAATTGCTAAACATAACGTGGGCTATATAATTGGGAAATGACTCTTTCCGTTTCGGAGCATATCAATCGCGAACAAATTATTGTCGGTATGTATACTTGGCCGTGAAAGCGAGTTATCTAATACAGGAAGTAGTTCGCGGGTAGACACGGCTAGACTCGTACCTAGCCCTCAACTCACACGCACCGTTGGGGTCTAGTTAGCGACAGGCATTTTGTATTCTCTGATTGGCTGAATTACCGGTCTAAATCTAGACCGGTAAATAGACCAATGTCAATATGTGTTGTTGTTGTTCGTGTGTATCTAGTGACCAGTACTCGTCTATGGTGCGATAAAGGGCCTTGAACGCTACGGCCACCAATCCACCAAGTATTATATAGATCCTTTGTAAGATTTGATGAGCGATGAGCGATTATGGTAGGTTTCCTAAATAAAGCCCTCGCTTCTACGACCACCACGACGTCCAGCAAGACGGTACATCTTCGGAAAATTTATGACCTATTCCAAGGTTCTTAGCGTGACATGTTCATGATCAGGTCAGGGGATTTGCAGCATTTCTGTTCTTCATTCAATACATAGTACTGTTCATACGCCCTATGATATGTACTTTTGTTGCTAACATTATGCAAGTTTTGTTGTTAAAAAAATAAAACTGAACGTACTTGTAGGCCTACTCGTTTGAAGCAGCAGACATTATACATTTAGTTGACCTAGATTCTGCATTGAAGATCAACCATTGAAACGCGGAAAACAACGAATTACGTCAATTATACAGTATTTTCGTCTTGTTTATCTGATGATGCTAAACAATAATGATCTTGTGAACTTTGGGATAGGCCTAGGTCATAAATTTTCTGAAGATGTACCATTTTGCCGACGTCCAAACAAGCATGAGGGGCATTGTGGGTGGAGAATACCATGGGCCAATCACTGTGCAGTGCTGATTTAAAATGCCTGTCGATAACTGGTCTCCATAGAGCGATAGCGAATTGGAGCTGGGTACGAGTCTAAGACACGGCTCGCTTTGAGAATGATGTCATGCTGCCTCGCTTTGAGATTGGAGATTCAAAAATGTCACCAGTTTACATGAGAGTCGCTTTGGTCTCCCGCGGGTAGACACGGCTCTCTTTGAGAATGCTAAGCGGGCGCGTGAGCGCTGGCCAGTCAGTCCTGGCTTGTGGAACAGTGTCTCCATCCGTTTTAATACCTCCATGGTTTGAACTTGCCATGTAACTAACTCCTACAAACTCTACCCCCGCCCTGAGGATTTTTCTCTCGATTATGATAAAGGGGGTGTGAAATTGACAACTGTAGCGGCCATTTTGCAGTTCTGTTGGGTTACAGCAAAAATGCCCACTGCATTCAAGCAAGATCCCAAGGTACTCCTCCCCAAACTGCGTATAGTCAATTATCACACAAAGTCCAATCACCTTAGAGAGTAGTAGATAAACTTAAGGAGAGAGTGACAGACATATCATTGCAGGTAGCAATGTGAAGATTCCCTCCGCAAAACAAATTAGTTATGCGTGAAGTTTTGATTTAATGCACATGCACTCGGACCTTCACAGTTCGTTTTATGAAGCTTTGGAATATGGGGAATGTTATTCTGGTGATATTGAACCGTTGACAGATACGAAATTTTTTACGGGTTACGTCTTTCAACCATAGGGAGATCTTCATATAATGCCCGACTGTGAAACGCTTTCTAGTTCGACTCCAAAGTTGCCTTCTAGGTTTTCCACAAGACGTTTCAAAGATAAGCTGGTGTTTATTCACTGGAGACTTCTAGACTTCCTCGTGGTACATAAATCAATACAAGAATCAATTCCCGTAAGCCATCATCAACAGTCCATGTTCAAGGGAGGCAAATCTTAGTTCTAAATACAGCCAAACAAACAAACTACTTATGCAAAATCTTTTAGTAATATTGTAAGCTTAAACTTGCCTAAATTTGTAACCAGATTTGAGAGTTACATACCGTATCGACCCCTGCAATGTAGAATATATTAAGGGATTAGTTATAGGGGGGACTTCCCTCTTACAATTGTTGATTTGTTTTATTCATCTCTATGAAATGTATTTCTTTTAATGCAAGGGGGCTGCGAGACAATGACAAACGTAGACAAGTTTTTTTATACCTGAAGAAACAAAAGTCAGACATTATTTTTTTACAGGAATCGCACAGTGTTAAAAAGGATGAAAGCTTTTGGTCCAATGAATGGGGTCCAAATGGAAAAATAGAATATGCTCATGGAACAAACACTAGTCGTGGGGTAGCTATAATATTCCAAAATAATAGCATTAGGATAAATAAACTTTCTAATGATTCGAATGGAAGATTTATAATTGCAGAAATTGAAACAAATGAAAGGCCGCTAACAGTTATCAACGTATATGCTCCGAATTGTGATAAAGAGCGCAGAGTGTTCTTTAATGATATCCAAATAAAATTATCATCTGATTTCAACTGCCAAAATATTATTTGGGGCGGGGACTTCAACACGACACTCAACCCATTATTAGACAGAAAATCTCCATCTAACCTTCTCGACAAGAATGCTGTCCTTCGGTCTTCTCCCGAATTGCATGGTATTATTTCGGATTTTGGTCTGATTGATATCTGGAGATTTCTTCATGGCCAAAAAGAATCATACACGTGGCGGAAAAACAATGACACACAGTCAAGAATCGACTTCTGGCTCGTATCGAAGAGTTTACAAAATTTGTCATCAGACTCAGAAATTCTCCCAAGCATTAAATCGGACCACAAAATAGTCACATTAACTTTTAACCGATTGATTACCAAATCCAAACCTAATTTTTGGAAATTCAATAATTCCCTACTTAACGATGCAAATTTTATTGACGAAGTTGAAAAGTGAATCATGGGATCCATGCTTGCGCTGGGACTGGCTAAAATATAAAATTATGAACATAAGTATTGAAATTTCGAAAAGAAAAGCATATCACAAAAGAAAACGAGAAGATGAATTAGTTAAGTCTCTTTGCATACTATCCAACTGCATGCTGGATGATCCTAACAATAAACAAATGGAAACGAATTACGAGAGCACTAAATCTGAATTAGAAAATATATACGAACAAAAGGCCAACGGCTCTTTCATTAGATCGAAATGTCGCTGGCTTGAACACGGTGAAAAAAGCTCGAAATACTTTTATAACTTGGAGAAAAACAAATACAATAAAAACAGTATAAATCATATCATCAAGAATGATGGATCGGATGTAACAGGAGATGGTGAAATTTTGACAGAACTTGAATCATTTTATTTTAACTTATATCAATCGAAAATACCTACTTCTTCTACACCGCAATTTCAGCAATCGTTTCCTCACGACGTTCCTCAATTATCAGAAGAAAACAAAGAAACTTTAGATGCTCCCATCACAGAGACTGAATGCTATGATGCTCTATTTAGCATGCCAGCGAATCGGTCACCAGGGTGTGATGGACTTAGCGTCGAATTTTTCCAAGCATGTTGGGGGAGCATTAAAGAATTGCTGATGCAGTCTATCCAGTCATCGATGAATTCTGGTTTATTAAGTCTTTCCCAGAGAAGAGGTATAATAACGCTGATAGAAAAACCTGGGAAAAATCTCAAATTTATAGATAATTGGAGACCGATATCTCTACTCAATGTAGATTATAAAATAATTGCTAAAGCTTTAGCCAATCGGATTAAGCTATTTCTAGGAAATTTGATCCACTACACCCAAACAGGATTCTTAAAGGGTCGATTTATTGGAGATAATATTCGTTATATTTTGGATTTGCTAGAAAATGAAAATTATTCGAATAACTGGTTACTCTCATTGGACCTGGAAAAGGCATTTGATTCCGTTGAATGGTCGTATTTGGAATATACTTTAAGCAAGTTTAATGTTGGGCCTATATTCAGAAAGTATATATTTACTTTGTATAATCAATCCAGTAGCTGTGTAGTCCATAAAAGTAAATCCACGAATTGGTTTAACCTCCACAGAGGAACTAGGCAAGGGTGTCCATTATCTCCATACATTTTTCTCCTATGTGTTGAATTAATTAACAACGAAATCCGCAAGGATAACAGTATAAAAGGAATATATGTGGACAACGAAGAAGTTAAGGGGGTGTTTTATGCCGACGATTCTAATATAACTCTGAAGGATATCCGCTCAGTTAATAATACAATTGAAAAATACAAATCGTTGGAAGACGTAACAGGACTTCGTCTAAACCTACACAAGTCTAAGCTGTTTCCATTTGCCAGAAGAAAAAACAACAAACACATTAAAGTACCTGGTTTGCTCATTTGTCTGAATCCAATAAAAATTCTCGGAATAACAGTTGAACGCAACAGGGCAGTATTAAACAAACATTTAGATACAACCATTGGAAAGGTTAAGAAAAAATTCAAAATTTGGTCATCGAGGATTTTAACAATTTTCGGAAGATCTTTGCTTGCCAAGGGAGAGGGCATCTCAAGACTTACATATCTTCCTTCTGTGTTGCCAATTCCAAAACCATATTGTCACCAGATAAACAAAGAAATGTTTCAGTTTATCTGGAACTACCGTCAGGAAAAAATCAAACGAAAACTTCTATGTGCTGACATAACTAACGGGGGTCTGAATTGCCGAGATTTCTCGGATCACAACAAAGCTTTAAAACTTGCATGGCTCTCGAGATATTTTACAGAGAAGTTGTCCGCGTGGAAGCTAGGTGCAAATGAAATATTCAGAAATCTAGGGGGGTTTGGCTTTGTATTAAGTTGTAATTACGAAACGTCTAAGCTTAATCAGCATATTCCAGGCTTTTACAAAGAAATACTGTCAGCCTGGTCCGAGATAAGAGAGATCGCTGATGTAGATCCATATAATGAAGTGCTGTGCAATAACAGAAATATCTTGTCACGTTCGAAGTCATTATACAGTAAAACGTGGCATCAAGTGGACATCAACTTTGTCAGGGATATATATGACTCAGGAGGAAGATTACTCTCTTTGTCTGACTTGGAGAAAAAATATTTGTTTTTGTGCAATCCAAAAGATTACTATATGACTGTAAGAGCCGTAATGTATATTGGCTCTAACATCTACCATAGGTATGCCCCAATCGCAGAGATCAATGGTACACCTTTAATAAAAGGGTTTTCCCTGAAAAACACCAAACTAAACTGTAAATTTTGGTACAGTCAACTAAAAGCAAAACAGAAAGTTGAATTCGATTATAGCAAATGGACAATCGTTGACAAAAGCAATGCGACCAGGGTATGGCATCTTCAACATAGCCTGCCATTAGAAAACAAAATTAAAGAGCTTCAGTACAAATTACTACACAATATCATTCCTTGTAATCGATACCTGTTTTATCGCTTGAAACTTAAGGCAAGTTCCGCATGCGATATTTGTGGCATGGAAGACACAATTGAACATTATTTTATACACTGCCCGCAAAACGATCGGTTTTGGTCAGACGTCAGCAATTTTTTGTATTTGTATATAGGTTCTGACATTCGATCTATGACCTCGACAATACTCTATGGCTACTTGGGTAAAATCAAATATAATCAGCTCATAAATTATATTTTGCTGCAAGCAAAGTTTTTCATTTACAAATGTCGAGTAACGAAAAAGACCCCCGTCTATTCGGTTTTCAACAAAATATTGAGAAATAACACATTGGTTCTATCTAAAGTATACAAAGATAACAAAGTAACACTTCACCTGAATGAAATATTCCATTATCCTGTTAATAATAACAGTATAATATAAAATGTCTATTGACGTATACTATATGGACTATGTGTGCCTTTGTAGTTTGTCCTTGTCTCGCACTGGGTATATGGGTTGGAGATATTTGGGGAGTGTGGGGTGGCGGGTGGGGGGGGGGGGTACTTATTGAAATAGCCCTGGCGTGCCGGGTCCGATGTGACGCCGTTAGAATTGTGCATATTGTCATTCTGTCTCACTCTGGTTCGCACAAAGTTAGTTGTTTATTGACTTTGCACCTCGGGCGCTTGCGAGCGCTCCAGGTTGAATGTCTCTCGTTCAGATTTAACATGTTTAATATGCATTTCAATACAAAATTGTTCTTTGAGCATTACTTGACATGGCTTTACTATAAGCTATTCTGGTGAAAAAAACTGGCTGATTATGTAACTCTTCCCTTTTGTGTACTTCGCTTTGATTAACATATAAAGCGTACGATACTTTCTCGCAACATTTTGACAACAATTCAATAACTTTGTTCCGTGTGTGGCAAAGCAGTTTAGCAATATGTAGCAATGTACGCGTTACAAAGTTGCCTAAATCCTAAACAATGTACTGAAAAATAACTATTTTATAAGTCACGCCCAGTAATCTAATGCCCTCCCTTTGTCAAATCTATATGCCAATATTGGAACGCCCATTTCTGTCTAGTCCGCATTGAACACATTGAGTGACAGATAGAGTGCGAAACGCTTTCGCAACACGCAAGTTATATTATGTACGCGGCGAGGAGGGGGCGGGGGGAGAGAGTGACGGTGTATTTTATTTACTGTCAAACATTTTTGATCATGTTCATCTCTGAATGCATATTAAACCCATCTCATGTTTGCACATTTTTCAAACCACGCCCTGTCTACTCCATGACCACGTGGACCTGTAAGGGCATTTCTATGTAAATAGAGTTCAGACGCTTTCGCAACAGGCCAGTTATAATATGTGCGCGGTGAGAGAGTGACTGTGTATTTTATTTAATGTCAAAAATGATATATATGTGAGCGCGGGGGGCGGGGGGAGAGAGAGTGACGGTGTATTTTATTTACTGTCAAACTGTCATGTTGATCTCTGAATGCATTGATATTAAAACCATCTCATGTTTGCACATTTTTCAAGCCACGCCCTGTCTACTCCATGACCACGTGGATCTGTAAGGGCCTTTCTATGTAAATACGTGGTCACTGATACGGAATAAATGAAACTACTTGATCACAGACTGATACCGCAGCACAGTTCCTATTTATAGTTATCCAATCATATCTTGCTAGCAGAACCAGAATTCAATGTTAGCATTTACCCATATAAACATGTTCAGTTTGCACCGCGTGAGTTTAATTTATTCACACTACGTCATGGAGAAATCGAGATATCTCTACCAACTCGAACTGGATTTTAGATTTAATCTCGGGAACCTGCCAGTGGCCAGAGACGGTCAGCTTTCCACCTTAGTACATGTAATTCAAAATGAAGTGTTCACTATCCTCCACGTATAAATATTAAATAAAATTGCACTGGCCAAGATGCCACGCCTCCCGAAATCAAACAGTTGTAACATGCATACATGTATTACATAGCTATACACTGAAAACGATAAACTGTCAATTCTATAATTGATTATTGCCAATCGATAATGATTATCAAATATTTGCAATATTAACTCTACCTGGCCTGGGGGGGCCCCGCCAAACTTTCTGCGCTATCTCTGGAACGACAAAACTGGAGAGCTGAAACTCCTTGACTTTATAGTTTATTATATTGGGGTCATTTTGAGCCTATTTGCATGACCCCCCAAGCTGAGGATCATGGGTAAATTCAAAATGGCGGCCACACGGGGTACCAGAAAATATTTCATATTTCTTCAAAATTTCTGCTTTTTCGCGATGAAAATTGAGCAAAAACTATTTTATTTCACATCACATTAATATTTACTAATTTATCATGTAGTTTTTGCAGAGAAATTGCATAAATAAAAAAATCGACCAAAAATGCCGTTTTGAAAAAATGACGTCACTGTGACGTCATCAGAGCGGCCATCTTGGTTTTTTCCCAATTTTCTGGTAGAGCTTGACCCAAGGATATAGTGTGGTAACTTTCAGCCCCCTAGCTCATGGGGTAAGAAAAATAATTAGGGGGAACATCCCCCCCCCCTCCACCCCCACCCCCCAGGCCAGGACAGGTCCCCAAAAGCCCAGGTCAGATAGGGTTAATAAAATATAGTTGAATTTAAATTTGTCAAACCCATCTCGTATTTCATAAGCTGTTTTGAGTGCGTCTGAAGAACGGGTTTGAATACAATAACACATTTTAGAAGGTGTAAAGGATAGCTCTTGTTAAAGCAAATAGGCTGCATGAATTTCACATCAACTGAAACATTGAAGATTTTGAATGCCATACTATTACATCTTCAAATGAGACAGTCTATGAGTATTGATTAGAATTCTTTCCCGAAACAGTGCTGATCAAATTGTGGAATAGTTACAATCACATTATGACAGTATCACCAGGTTAAGCGGGTGGTTGGGTGGGTTCAGGTTCCTGTTGCTTCAATGCGTTTTGCTGAGAAGCAACATGAACTTGATAATGTGATGTCTAGTACTGTAATATCACTTGTCTTTATTGCACCATGTAAGCGTCCTGTGTGTGTCTTGTGCGCTGTCCTCGGTGTTTTATAGGGTGGATGGAGAGTGTCTGGTTCCATGCTGCTTCAAAGATTTCTTCTTTGAAGTAGCAGGAACACAACTGGGCTGGGTGCACATGGTGCTTATAGTTGGTTCGTCGTTATATATATAACTGAAATATTGTTGAAATCGACCTTAAATTCTATTGACTTACTCACTCCACCAGGTTAAGAGAATTTAGACTAAACCCGAATGGGGTGTGGAAAAACTTCCAATACAGGAACAATGAACTGGGTATCTTCAGGGACTTGCATGTGTAGTCAAACAGGAATTTAGTAACAGTAAAAGTAAACAAGAGCACAGTGCTAGACAGAAGCTAATACAGAGACTGTAGAAGCATCAGTCATTGGATTCCTTAAAGGTTTAACTCTAACCCTGTATTAAACTCAACAATCGTGATGGAAAAAGATGCGGCGTGTAGAGGGTTCGCAGGAGAATGCGAAACTTTGATGGACATCGTGAGCTTTGTGATACAGCAGGCCAACAGAGAGAAGGGGACCGTCGTGAGACAATTGGATTTACAGGTTGTAAGATTTATGATTTTATACGTACAATATTTTTGCCAATTTTATTGTGCTAATTTTTTTCTTCTTAGTTTTAAGTTTAATTTGTGCATGAAAAATTCAATTACTGTAACACGATGCAGTGTAGTAATGCCCGCATATTGTTTGAGTTCAATTCACATTTATGTGTTCTTATTTCCAGTGCTTGCTGTTTGTTTGATAAAGCTATATTGCGAATATCCCATTCCAGGACCTCTAGGGTAAATATTTATGTGCATGGTTATTAGAAACACGTTACATAATTTCAGTTTATATGATGTTGATTGCATGGTTGCGTAACTGCACTGAGTACTTCGTGAATCCCGTTAGATATCTGTGATAATTCAGAAACAGAAAATTAATCAAATTGTCACAAGTGTACTGATGGTTTGTTGGGTATGTAAACACATCCACATTAAACTGTATATAAAGGGAGATCGATCACAGGCATGCAATCTGATTAACACCAGACCTAAAAATAACGCTCCCCATCTGTCATGTCGCTGATTTTAGATCTGACTCTCACACTGGGATTTCTGTGTTCGAAAACCTAGCTATCGAAAGATCAAGGTCACGTGCATACCATACATCATGTTGCGGAGTGGCGCGACAGGCCTGCGATAAGGAAAGGAAAACTGATTTTCTCATATATTTTAGCTTGTTTCGTCAGATCAATATATTATTGTCCAGAAACGATGATGATGTTCGATTAACATAAATAGAATTTAGTTTTGTCTATCAATTGAAAGAGACAGTTCATAATGAATGTAACAAGGCATGAATCACGAGGCCAACCTGCATGCCTCCGCCAACGCAGTCTGAGCTTGCGGTTAGGCCCATCTCATGTTGTGGATTGGGGCGACAGGCGTATATGGAAAGTATACGTTCCCACTTCGAACTTGCCTTGGTCCGGCGGGCTGCCATTATTGGTCAAAACCAGAAATGTCAATTTCGTCTAAGAAACCAGTCAAACACAGCACACGCCTCCTCTGTAGGTTGACGTAATGTCAATGCCAGCCAATCGCTGACGCCGTCTCGGAGCGCGTTTGGGAAAGATAATCATGAGGCTATAAAGGCCGCGTTTGAACAATAATGGCAGCACGTCCGACCAAGGCAAGTTCAGCGCGTAAGCGTAGAAATTGGCTTGAACGAAGATGCAAAAAACAGGCATGCGGACTAATTCCATCAGGTTTCGGAGAAAGGTTATGCCAGCTCTGGTTTGGAGGCTTGCAAAATGATCCGATGTTAATGAATACTGTCGATCATTCCTATAGATTAGGAAATATGGATGTGCAATAAATCAGTACGGTATTTAACAGAAATGGACCCTGTCTTGATTATATCTTGAACTACAAAGTCATCGGTACCGAAACCGAACTGGAAATCTATTGTTATGATCGAAACTACAGTGTCTCCAACGACATGGAAATGTAGCCAGTGTTTTCAAGCCCTGAACACGACTTTAAATCTTAATTCTCTCTCCCTCTCTCTCTCTCTCCAAGCCCAGATCATTTGGTGGTCAGTATTCTCCAAGTAGCCATAGTGAGACCATTTCCAAGGAATACAACAGCCAAAGCATAGAAGCTTTCTGCGATTACCTCAGAAAATCGTAACCTTGTCAAAAGAGAACTATATGTTAGTTCGATCTTCCGCCAACCCCTGGCCAGGACGACTAAATATGATATGTGATATGTGATTTATGTAATGTAATGTAATGTAATGTAATATAAATGTCATGTCATGTAATACGATCCTGTGATATACGAAGACAAAATGTGGTAATGCATGCAATGATAACTCATGCCGAGCCATTGAGAGAAATGGGGAGATTAATCAGAAAGATAACTGTTCAAATATACATCACCCCTTTTTCGAAAAATAGAATTGGGTGGGGGAGGGGGACATTATATACGTCCCCCAAATGATGTCATACTCTTGGATTTCAAATACAAACCTTAGTGCTCATTAACATTACTATCAATACTGAGTGTATGTGTGTGTGGGGGGGATTCAAAGATGAGCTCCCGTAAATCTCTGTTTCGTAATAAAAAAATACCCAGGTTTTATACTGCGAACGCTGCTAGCCAAAAGTGACGTAAAACAGCGTGGACGGACATTGGAAATTGGACTTTCGCTCGTTTATTATTTCTTTTTTTTAAAAAAAATTTCTTCGTATACATGCATTTTTTTAATATAGCCAAACTTTGACACGTTCAACCAAAAATAATCTAATGTAATACCTGCATGACGGGATATCACATCATATTGGGAATGGCATGTGCCATTCCAATTGGAACTCTAACCTATCCAGATCAGAACACTTAATTGGGCACGGTTATCCCATTTGGATAACCGGCATATATGCCATTCCTTCATGCATGGAACTCATGCCCTAATTTCAAGAAGCTCCCTAAGAAAGAACGGACTGTTGTGATGAGGATGATGATGATGATGATGGTGTT
>JAVTVY010032535.1:0-13938 GCA_036873755.1 Hanleya hanleyi
TAACCAACCGAGAACACCAGCCATCAGTGAAACGGGTCTACAGAGAGCACCAGTCGTATCGAGCCCAGTCACCACCACCACCACACCCCGCGTACAAGCCACGTCGAGCTTTACACTTACACCAAGTACACCTACTACGTCTCAAGACCCACCGGATTTCATCCCTCACAGTGAACCGACCACCCACGTTGTACCCACCCCCAGCACCATCTCTGAACGTGAACAGACAACGACGACCGACGTTGTACCCGCCACCACTCCAGTTCACTCGTACGAAATTTACAAGAGCGGGTTACCACGACAACGGATAGACCTCAAACCATGGACCCTGGGTGGCAGCATCCCTTCACCTGCGTCATCGCAGGACCGACGGGCTCCGGCAAAACGCACTTCGTCAGGAAGCTCCTTCAACACGCCGACAGCACACTCCACCCATTGCCCGAGTCGTGTGGTGTTACGGAGAATGGCAGGAAGCGTATGCAGCAATGCCCCACATCACGTTCGTGGAAGGCCTACCCAACCTGGCCGATTTGGAACCCGACACGTTGGTGGTTGTGGATGATCTCATGGCGGAGACGGATGCACGGGTCACCCAACTCTTTACCAAAGGCAGCCATCATCGACGGCTCAGCATCATCTACATTGTGCAGAATCTGTTCAGTAAAAACAAAGAACATCGGAATATCAGCTTAAATGCCCACTACCTGGTGGTCTTCAAACACCCGAGAGATACCACTCAACTGCTGCACCTGGCGAGACAGATGTATCCCGGCCGCACACCGTTTGCGTTGGAAGCCTTCAAAGATGCCACAACCCTCAGCACGGGTATATGCTCTTCGACCTCAAGCAAGCCACCCCCGACCACCTTCGACTACGGACCGGCATCTTTCCCGGAGAGACCCACCACGTGTACATGCAAAAATAATGTAAACACACCCACAGTGGCGCCCCCAGCTGGGGTTTGTGTGTTTGATGATGGGGAATAATAAAAAGAATGAATACCACAGCAGGTTGACTTTGTCTGTGAGGTGGATAAAAAGGGCAGAGTTGTGGGTTCTAGCATTAGTTGTACAGGATGTCTGCGCGAGTACGGAAGCACGCTCCCACGCTCCGTGTATTGAAGACGGCCCCACCTGAGTTAGTCCGAACCATTGTACGCGGTGCGGACCCTGACCTTGTACGCTGTCTGTGCGAGATCGGGTACAACCTGTTAAAAGGCAACGTACCACTGACTCCGGCTCAGAAGACCAAGTTGGCCAAGCATAAGACAGGTCTCCGAACCCTAGTCCACAAGCGGGTCCCTCAAACACAAAAGAAAAAAGGTGTTACAGAAAGGCGGCTTTCTCGGGGCCATCTTAGCACCGTTGGCCGCTTCCGTGTTGGGTCCAGTATTGGGTGGACTCTTCGGCCGACAATGAACCACACGAAAAAAATGCTCCTCGTCGAACCACGGTTCCTGCAAAACCTCCAATCACCCTACCCTGTCCCACCTACGGTGAAGACCATAAACAGCCTCGATGGAGAGATGCAACAGATCTTACAGAGACCGGGGTTAAGCGACAGTGAGAAAGTACAACGGTACAATGAGGCGCTTCAACGGTACATGACGTTCATGGACCAATACAAAACCCTGTCTACCCCAGCAACAGCACCACCACCACCACCACCACCACCACCACCACGTGACAGACCGCTGACCTCAGCACCGTTCCAACAGCCGGGTGAGGTAGCCCCCACAGCCCCACAGTGGGTTGAAGACGAAGTGCTGAAGAGTGTACCTGCCTCGTTCAAGAAACAAGCTGGCCTGGTATTACAACGGATGAAACAGAATCCTAACATGACTTGGAATGATAAAGGCGAACTCCTGGTACACAATCAGGCGGTCCCCGGCACCCACATGACGGATTTAGTGAATGATCTGATGCGTCAACGCAGATCGCACACCGATCCTCGAGGATGGGAGGTCTTCGCTCAAGGCTTGAAAGACATGCATGTACCACAGGAATTGGTGGGGAACCCTCACCGCTGGGCCTTTATGGAGCAAACCCAGCAATCGCCGAGTCGTGCACCACGACTCTCACCACAACCTTCTTGGGAAGCCGACTGGGAACCGGAGTCACCCCCCAAAACTCCACCACCATCACAACGGGCACCTTCTTTTCAGACCTTTAAAAATCCACCCTCGATCAGGACACCCCACATCTCCAGAGCCGTGACACGTAGCAAGTCAACGCGACGAACACGACGCCGGACACAACCGCCCAAGGCCCGGAAGACCTATTAAAACCAACAGCAGCAGCAGGACAGCTCAGTCGCCATGTTTTACCTGACCCTACCCAGTAACAGTTCGCTGGATGTGTTTCCTGACAACACCGTGGCCAAGTACGTCACCCAGTTACCGCAACCGTTACATTTACCTGGCCGGTGGGAATGTGCCCTCGTGGATATCCAATACCCTTACTCGTGGTACAACGTGCGAGCCAATGAAGTGTGGTACGAGGTCACCTACGAAGGCAAAAACACCTGGCTCACCCTGCCCGAAGGCCAATACGATACCCCCAAAGAGTTCATGGGTGGGCTGTCAAGACTGATGCATGATAAGGCGCTACGGGGGGTGACGGATAGTGTAACACGCCTGATAGCCTTGCGCTTCAAGAGAAACGTGTTCTTCGATGTCAACGTACACAACGACAAGGCACAGCTTACCGTCACCGATACCGTGAATGTGAAACTCAGTCCTACACTACAGCAAATGCTGGGTTTCGATCTACAGACGTTCGCTGGTCCCAACCAACACCATGGCGAGATGCCGATGGATATGAAGTCGGGTATGTACGGACTCTACGTCTACTCGGATGTGGTGGACAACCACATCGTGGGCGATATCAACACACCTCTGTTACGGGTGGTCCCCATTAAAAATACGTATGGCGATCAAGTCACCCACAGTTTCAACCATATCATGTACCTGCCCGTACGACATACCGACATCAACACGATCACGGTGGATATAAGAGATGACACGGGACGAGCGGTGGCATTCGAACGAGGAGAAGTGGTGCTGACACTTCATTTTCGACAAGCACGTGCTCCCCACTTTGCATAATGAAAGTACCTTACGAGTGCGATGCACGCAGCTATGCCGACTATTATGCCCAACAGGCCGGGGTGGCTTTCCGGTATTTAGCGGTGCACGCATGCAACGAGGACATGGACTGGGGAACATACTCGGCAGCATTGTGAAAACGTTCCTGCCCTTGGTGACGCGTGGGGTGAAAGCAATCGGCAAACAAGCGGTACGCAGTGGACTGCAAGTGGCCGGTGATGTTTTGGGGGGTACGGCACCCCGACAAGCCTTGAAACGACGGGCCAAAGAAGCGGGAGGCGTCTTGGTGGCCAAAGCACAACGCACTGTAGGGAATAAAAGAGCTGCCCCACCGAGATCACGCACCAGTCGACGACCGACCCAGCGACGACGCACATCCAAGAAGACCCGGGATATCTTTTCTTAAAACATGGCCTTAATCCACGCCGAGTCCTGCCCCTCTACCAACAGTGAATTTGATTTGTGGACCGTGCCGCCCACACAAACCAGTGTCGAACAAGGATTATGGGTGGAGCATCTCCAGCTCTCCAGCATCAACGAAACCGGACCCATCGAGTTCACCATCAGTAATGCGGATACGGCCTATGTGGATTTAGCCCATACCTACTTGTATGTGAAAGCCAAGGTGGTCAATGGAGCTGGCACCAGAATCGCTGACCGAGCAACGGTGGGCCCGACGAATCTCTGGCTGCACTCGATGTTTCAGCAGGTGGATATTTTTCTCAGCGACAAACTCATCAGTGACTCCACCAACACGTACCCCTATCGAGCCTACATCGAGACACTGTTGTCGTATGGCCGAGAGGCTAAAATCTCAGCTGACAACCGCTTTATTCTACAAGGACACGGCCGAGCACATGGACACGGCGGACAATGGGGGATATAACAAACGGAAGGCTTTCACTGCGAACAGTGCCTCGGTGGATATGATGGGTCGACTGCATGCAGACATGTTCATGCAAGACCGGTACCTCTTGAACAAGATCCCCATCAAAATCTGACTGATACGGGCGCCTCCCACCTTCGCCTTGATGGCCACTAACGTAGAGGGGCATGTAGCGGACTATAAGATTGTCATCCAAGACGCAGTCCTGTATGTCCGAAAAGTGAAACCGAATCCAGCCGTTCAATTGGGACACATGAAAGCCTTGATCGTAGATATATTAATGTCGGAAGCCATAAAGCATTCTTTAGCTCGACTACATACAAGAGATATCATTCATGGGATGTTTCTTTGTTTATAGAGTTGCTTGAATTTCTCATTAAAAATATCTATGTGAAATTTGGCAACACAATATATCAGCAGCATATAGGTATTCCAATGGGTACTAATTGTGCACCCCTGTTGGCTGACCTGTATCTGTTCCTCTTATGAATATGACTATATGCTGGCGCTTTCAAAACTGATCCTCGCTAAAGCCCGTTCCTTCTCATTCACCAAACGCTATATAGACGATCTTCTCGCTGTGGATAATCGCTATATAAATGAAGCAGTGAAGGATATATATCCACCTTCACTGATTTGAAGGAAACTACAGATAGCCCTACAGGTACATCTTATTTAGATCTCTATCTCTACAAAAATGAAGCGGGCATTCTCTCTCGTCGACTTTATGACAAAAAGAGATGATTACAATTTCGACATCGTAAACTATCCCTTTCTGATATGCAATATTCCAGTGGACCCCGCATGGCGTATACATATCTCGCTTAGTAGTACGCATAGATCCTGTGTTAAATGTGATGATTTTTTAATCAACGTCACAAACATTGTTGAAACAAACTTATAAAAACAGGGCTATTCCACCAAGCGCCTCCACTCAAAGTTTTCAAATTTGGCGATACATATCGCATGCTGATAGCAAAATACGAACGTAGCGTGCAAGATCTATGGCGCTACGTTTCGTAACATGTGTCTAATTTCCGCTTAACCCGGGGCTAGGGGCCGTATGAGCCCACGTACTCAAGATCCTCGTTGTACCATATGAACAGTCACAATCAAAGCGTGGCTGAGGTACATCATTTTTAGATGACGACTCTATAACGAATATTATGGATTACGAATACTGATCAGCGATACGGATTTGATATTTTGGAACATCATGATGTCTTGCCGGTATCATTGAAAACTGTTGACCGCTTCTCTCTTGCAGGAAACAAGCCTATGTTTATGTATACTTTTGTCTTTTTTGAATTTGGTGCTAATACTGTTATATGGAAATGGAATAGGTCTTTGGATTATGGACGCGGATATTCTCTAATGGACGACGGCTGGATTATGAATGACGGACTAGACGCTTGTAATTGGAAACAAAACCAGCCCAGTACCCTATCCGACGTGTGCAAACCAAAGTGTTCTCTGTGCCTGCTGGAAATATGGGCGCCAACAAAGAAAACCTGTTCCTGGGGGAACTACCCAAGCGATTGATCCTGGCCTGTGTAGAAAATACCAGTTTCAGCGGAGCCTACCCAGAGAATCCGTTTGACTTTAAAACATTTCGGCATCAATTTTGTGGCCCTGCATGTGGATGGACAACAGGTGCCAGCCACGGCCTTAACCCCGAACTTTGGGCGGAGGAATTTCATTCGAGCCTATCAGAGCCTGTTTACAGCCACCGGTCAAATAAACCAGGACGAAGGGAACATGATCAGTCGGGAGGACTACGGGAACGGATACACGTTGTTCTGTTTCGATCTGACCCCCACCTTAGAGAACGACCATCAGCTGGCCCTGACCAAGCAAGGCAATTTACGGTTGGAAATCCACTTTGCACGAGCCCTGGCGACCACCGTCAATGTGATCCGCTACGCCGAGTTTGACAACATCATTCAAGTGGACAAGGCGCGCAACGTCCTGTGTGACTTCTCCACCTAACATGGATACAGACCAGATAACCACCGTGATGGAGAATGACCCAGAGACACGTAGGGTCTTTCAAGGGGTGTTCGCCCGAGATGTGTTTCCATTAGACCGTATGTATCCGGCTGCTTACGTTCTCAACACGGATCCGATGGATCGACCCGGTGAACACTGGGTGGCCGTGTACTTGACAGAACAGCAGGGGGAATACTTTGACCCGTACGGTCTGCCACCCTCCATCCCGATTTAACAGACTTCATGGATCAAGGCACAGAGACGTGGTGTTGGAACAGTCAAACGTTGCAAAGCCTGACCAGTGGCGTGTGCGGACAATATTGCTTGTTTTACCTGTACCATCGATGCCGGGAAGACCCTTATCTACTATCGTACAGATGTTTGACGAGTACCCCCAGGCCGAGGACCGCGATGTACTCGTCTATGACTGGGCCGCCCATCATTTCAATATACAAGCCCCGTTCTGGGCTTAAGTTAATGACAAGCCCCTTGTTCTGGGCTTCAATGTACAAGCCCCTTGTTCTGGGCTTCAGTTAATTACAAGCCCCTTGTTCTGGGCTTCAGTTAATTACAAGCCCCTTGTTCTGGGCTTCAGTTAATTACAAGCCCCTTGTTCTGGGCTTGAGTTTTCACGTGGTTGTTCTCACGTTGTTGTTGTTCACTGAATAAAAAAAAAAAAAAAATGAGATCTCACCAAAAAACCCTGTCTTGTGTGTTTTATTCCTAATGCATCAATGCTCAATGTGGAGATTCAGTCAAACTGAAATCAGTGGTGTAGGATGGGGTCAAAATGTAACCCATCAAGTTTAGAATGCAAGAGCACTATAGTAAAAAATAGAGAGCCAATGAAATCAGCCTACAGACCAAGTACGTGTCTTTGGTCTAGGTTTGGAGCGGGCATTTCATTGAGGTACGTATATACGGTGAGTGAAGAGACTCGTCCAACACGTATAGATTATGACTATAAGTTCTATGAGCATAATGCATGAAAGTGGCTTTGAACACCGTATTAGTCAATCAGTGGCCTAGAATGGAGCCAAAGGTAACCCATCCATGTCCAGAAAAAACATTACCCGGGTGTACAAGAACCCAGATGTAGGCGCGGACGTCAGCGAAAGCACACCGTGAATACCCCAATTCGATTGGCTGATTGTTCGATCGCTGATTGGTTCTTTTTCTCGACCGCTGATTGGCTCTTTTTCTCGATCGCTGATTGGTCCAATTGGACCGTCTGACCTGGAGGTCACCCTTTGACCTTTTGACCCGCGTCCGCGCGCGCGCGCACTGCCGGGGATGACGCGAGATGACGCGCGCGCGCGCACGCGCTGCGGGGCGCTGGGGCGGGAAAACACCCCGGCGGTTGAACATTGGAACTCTTCTATGTTTGGAGGTAGTGTTTAGTGAAAACCCGGAAGTGACGTGACAACCCACGTGACCTGCGTATATACTCCTGTAAAATAGAGCTGATTTTATTTCTTTGGAAGGGGCAAGGTCAATAGGACTTGCGCTTTTTATACTACTAAACTGTGAAGTAGATTACATCTTACATAGGCCTTAAGGCCGTGATATGCATATGAAGCATTCTGGGGCATGGTCAGTACTTTCCAATTTTCCCTTCGTCTACTACTCGCCGATTTATATTTTCAATGAATACAAGGTTGTCTTGAGAAATATATCTCAAAATATGTGTACTTCCTATTTCCCGCAGGAATTTATGGAATATCAATTCTTTCCGCAATAAACTTACAATTTACTGGCTATGGTAACGAAATTCTCCGTGTCAATTTGAGGTGGATATGAAAACGCACTGACTCACAGGTGCACTGGCAACAATTCGCTACAGTGTAATGAAATGTGTTCATTTTTTAGGCGCCCGTGGTTTATTAATATGCACACACATATGTTTTTCTTATAGTTCATTGGCTGAACCGCGAGGCGGGGGAAAAAATATCAAACTAATTTCGTCTCGCGAGCAGTGTGTGCGGTGAACGCAAGCCAAACAGCTCAGCATGTTATTTTGACTCGATTCATACGCTCGACTCTTCAAAATGGACTTGAAGAAGACGTTATGTGGGAACTGAAATCAATTTCTTGAAACTTTTGCTCACCGTGTGCGCTGAAACAACAACAGAGCTGTCAGGCAATTGAGGCCGTTAGCTCAGCTGATATCTCTCGTGTGCGCCGGATTATATACCGAAGGAAATATCTGTGAATTTCGATTAGCATACGAATGCATGGTGATGAAGGCTAATTCATGGTGTGTTATACCCACCTAGGAAAAAAACAGCCACAGATATGCATCAAACACCTGGGAGTATGGGATATATGGTATACATCTGGACTAAACTCTTTTATCAGGTAAGCTAGTACTATACTTGCGTTGAATCCCATGCAGACAACCTATTCAAATTTCAATGCATTGGCAACATAGCGTCGCACGAAATATACGCACCCCTGTTGACCAGGATTTTTTTATACTCCCACAACAACAGACAATTTGAAGACAATTTTCTAGCGGGGTGTTTTCTTGAACATAATTGCTGTAATATACTGTTCTTTTTGTGGACGCTAAATATAGGGGAGAAAATGGCAACATTGTGACCAAACCATAACAGTTGACAGCTGTAAAAATAGATACCGTGGCATAAATTAGTTGTGTGTCCCAAATAATCTATTGAGAACGTTTTGTTTGATTTTTTGAGAAATATATATTGTTGTGTTCTGAAACTTATGTCACTGGTAAAATGCAATTATTATAGTATTCATTCAAAATATTAGCAAACAATATTCTGTAGAACTATCTGTTTGAAACATTTTCTGTTTTGGGTGTCATTCTCTGGGTTAAATATTGGCGTCAGCCATTGTTGATTTGGACCAGTTCAATACTCGTAGGTTTGATAGGCATTCTTTTCCATTCATGGAATTTTTACAGTTCCACAGTGTCACAAAACAACAATAATGCCATGATGTCACAATAAGATGTTACAAAGACAATTTATCAATACTGACCACAGTAGCAACGTCATAGCGTTGACCCTGACGTCACAATAGAAAATGACAACCTCCCACTCCTATGCACATATGGGAACAGTCCCCCTCAGCCTTGGCGACGTCAAAATTTAACCCAGAGAATGACACCCAAAACAGAAAATGTTTCAAACAGATAGTTCTACTGAGTGCTGTTCGGTAATATTTTAACTGAATACTATAATATTTGCATTGTACTAGTGACGTAAGTTTCAGAACACAACAATATATATTTTTCCAAAAATCGGACAAAACGTTCTCAATAGATTAGTTGGGACACACAATAGAGAGCATTTCAGTACACCTCAAAAAAATGAAATCTGGACGGGTATCCTTCATCTCGAGGGGACGCAAGTTCGATTCTTGCTTTCATTATGTGAGTATGTGTTGGACATGTGATCTTTAAATTTTATTATCATCAATACACCTAAACGGTATAGTTCAACCCTACACCCAGTCCATTAGATGTCCCTTCACATAAGCTTCACTTTGATATCTCACTCGACCCTATTGGTCCACTAAGGGCTCTCCTAGCTCCAAAAAGGCTATTTTCATACCCTTTTGGCCGCCGCGCATGCGCAGAATCACCCTAATTCAATCCCACACCCAGCCCATCAGATGCCCCTTCACCTCACCTTCAATTTGATACCTCACTCGACCCTATTGGTCCACTAGGGGCTCTCCTAGCTCCAAAAAGGCTATTTTCATACCCTTTTGGCCGCCGCGCATGCGCAGAATCACCCTAATTCAATCCCACACCCAGCCCATTAGATGCTCCGTCACTTTACCTTCAATTTGATACCTCACTCGACCCCATTGGTCCATTTTAAAAAAAAAAAATTTTTGGCTATCCCTAGCTCCAAAAAGGCTATTTTTATACCCTTCGGCCACCGCGCATGCGCACAATGCCGATAGTTCAATCCCATACCCAACCCATTACATGCCCCTTCACATAAGCTTCAATTTGATACCTCACTCGACCCCATGGGTCCATTATTAAAGAAAAAATTGGGGCTATTCCATCAACCTGCCTTCACCCCTTGTCCCCCCTTCAATTTCCCCTCCCCATTTTTAATTTCAATATTTAATTGTTAAAAAAACATAGAAAATGAAAAAGATTTGTTTTGGCTCCATGATTCTTTTTTTTACATTTTATTCAATGTTAAAAACAAATTTTTTTGGCTATTCCATTTCCCTCCCCCCCTCCCCTTGTCCCCACTTCAATAATTTCAAAAAATACCACCTCCCACACCACACGACACAAAAACTGGCCGCCATTTTGAACCCACACCATAAAGGACACAAAAACGGGCCGCCATCTTGGTCCCACCACGGTCGCCCCAACATTGTAGCGATCGGGTTGCAACATTGTTGCAATTCTATAATGTATATTGCCGCCATCTTGTACCCAGCAATTCCACACATGCCGCCATCTTGTACCCAGCACTGTACCCATTGACCCCAACACACACACAAAGCCGCCATCTTGTACCCAGCACACACACACACACATTAGGCCGCCATCTTGTACCCAGCACCTACACATGTGGCCGCCATCTTGTACCCAGCACACATTGTACCCATTCACCCCAACACACACATGTGGCCGCCATCTTGTACCCAGCACTGTACCCATTGACCCCAACACACACACATGTGGCCGCCATCTTGTACCCAGCACACACACACACATGTGGCCGCCATCTTGTACCCAGCACCTACACATTAGGCCGCCATCTTGTACCCAGCACACATTGTACCCAGTCACCCCAACACACACACATTAGGCCGCCATCTTGTACCCAGCACACACACACACATGTGGCCGCCATCTTGTACCCAGCACACACACACATTAGGCCGCCATCTTGTACCCAGCACACACACATTAGGCCGCCATCTTGTACCCAGCACACACACACACATGTGGCCGCCATCTTGTACCCAGCACACACACACACGCATGCGCACACACCCCATTGTGACGTCATCACAAGTTCTGCGCATGCGCAGTGAAGCGCTATCTCATCAATTTAGCCTTTGTATACTACTTACACCGGTCTCGCCACGTGCCGCAGCTGAGTGTTATCTCTCGGATTTTTTAACATCACGAGGTAATGGGCATTCAAACTGATGTTCCGATGCTCTGTTTTTACTGAACAGATTCTGCACAATGTAGAAGATGCTGAGCCGCCGATGATGACTGCCTTTGGTAAAGAGCCGGGTGACCCGCGCATCCGTCTCTGCCATGAGATCATCAACCACCACCAAACTGTCCGGTTCCAAATCGACCAGGTTGGGTAGGCCTTCCACGAACGTGATGTGGGGCATTGTTGTATGTGACGCTTGCCATTCTCCGTAACACCACACGACCCAGGCACTGGGTGGGGTAATCATGCTGTCCGCGTATTGAATCAGTCTCTGAACGAAGTGCCTCTTGCATGAGCCCGTCGGCCCCGCAATGAGGCAGGTGAAAGGGTGTTGCCACCGGGGATCCATGATTGGAGGTGTATCCGCTGTCGCGGTAATCCGCTGTTGTAAATTTGGTACGAGTGAACCGGGGGTCGTAGGTGCGTCAAAATTGGTCGCCGCTGTCGACACGTGCGGGCATTCACTGCGGGTGGTCGTATACGTAGTGGGGGCTGCAATACTTGGTGTGGGGTTCGATGTTGACCTGAATTGTATACGTGATGTGGTAGTGGTCGCTGGATGAGGTTTGACTGGCGTAGAGGTCTGTAGACTTGTTTGACTGGCACAGTGCTGAGATAGGCTACATCGTAAAACAGTCCTCCATATAAAACTCCCAGCAGGGTTAGCAATGTCACTACCAAGCCCACCTGTGCTTTGCGCGTTTTGGGAGACGATGTGTTCAGAGACGCTTTATCCATAGCACCGTGTCCATGATCTAGCGTGGAATGAAAGATGACAGCGGAGGTTCCTGGTTTTTTAGCCGTTTCATCTGGTTGTTCGCGACGTCCCTTGCAACAGTTCCCTTTGAAGATCTTTATATACTCGTGGTTGTCGGGGTATGCGGCGTTTAATGACGAAGTGCTCGTCGCTCCAGTTGGGGAGGTAACTGTTGTCGAACATGCCATTGACTTTACTGATCCGTAGAGTGTCCCCGATCTTGAACACCTTCCTCGATCGCTGTTGAGATTGCATGGGATACAAGATACACCAGACTTGGGCTTCGTTGCGTTCGGTAACGGTAAAGGAGGCTCTCTGGATACTCCGATGATAGGCTCGATTGTAACCACTCACCAGTTTCGGGAGGACATCAATGTACGGTCGTTTATTCTTAGCCGTTTTGGTCCGGATGGGTACCACCCACGCATACTTCGACAGGATATCGATGCATGTCAAGATATACCGATTCTCATCGCTGTGTTTGGCAAAGACGCTCATATCGACCAAATCCGCTTGACATTGGGCATCTATACCACCAAAAATCACCCGGTTCCGTAGAAAATGGCGGCGGGCAGCTCGATGTAAGGTATAGGTGTCTTGTTGTTTGAGCCAATCTCGAACTTGCGATAGACGAATGCCGTGGGGGTTAATGGCTCGATGGAGGACAGGCAATGAACTATAGGCTGCCAGACTGTCGGGACTGTAGTATAAGTTCTCCAACACCTTCTCCCAGCGCTTCATGGGGATTACTGATAATGGACCCAGAGAGTATCGTGTATTTAAAATGAGGTCGATGTTCCTTTCTGATGTTCGGGTTCTACCACCGTTGTATATATCCTAGGTTGACTTAGCCTAGCCGGATAGTCTATGGCGTCGTCCTCCGACAGTGGACTATGGGTATTAAGTGGCACATGTTTCACGGAGGTGAGTACCGTGTAGACTCTTTCCTTGATACGGTTGATCATTCGCTCATTGGGTTCTGCCACCGCGTTACTCAGGGCACGAGCCCAGGCCAACTGAACAGCTGACCGGTTGTCCGATGTAAACAGCTGGTCCACAATAGGCATCACTTTCTCGAAGGCCGTGCACAGATAAGGTCTAGGGTGAAGCTTCGGCTGATGTCCTGGTAACGTCCCAGACGTGCAAAGAACGGTGTACATAGAGGGCGTTCTCGATGTGAATGAGGTTCCCGTCCAGTTCACCACACAACACCCGTTTAAATTTGGTCCAGCCGCCACGATGTAGGGTAACCGTATTCGATGTGGACTCCGGACCCGACCAACAGACATCCCGGTCTTCCACAATGGTGACTTTATCCTCATAGACATGTAACCCCACCTCGGGTGTAAGGGAAAGGACGGCTCGTAGAATTCGTGACATGGTGGAGCAAATGATGCGCGATGAATGTCGCACACTGTCATTAACCCCCGTATTTATACCCATCATGGGGTGACCTTTGCGTCATGACGTCATTCTGGACGTGATCGAAAATGACGTCACCGAATGGGACCTTTGACCCGGATGTGACCTTTGACCCCGAAATGACCCTTGACACCGGAAATGACGTCACCGAATGTGACCTTTGCCCCGGAATTGACGTCATCACCCTCACCCTCAATGCTAAGGAATGTGCCGTCTTCCTACTACTGACGTCTCAAGATTTACCTTCTGAGTACCATGACCGCGAAGAGGCTCAATAACCTTTTCCTCCTCCATGTTCACAAAAGAAATAACTGAAACCCTCAACCTGGTTGCAAGAGCGCATGCTTTCGCTATGGTCAGCGACAGAAGAATCAATTTCTTTATTAGGTTCTTTCCTATAAGTGCCTCTTAGTACACGTCTCTTGGACAATATTATACATTGTGCATAATAAGTTAGGCTGACGATCTCCCAGGCGACTATAGTTAAATATCATTCGGTCGAAGTAACTACTTTTTGGCGAAGAATTAGGAGTTAATTACAATACCTTCGTGTAGCGTTTCCTGTTCTCCTGTGTAATGAATGATCTCAAACTTGCGACCT
>JAVTVY010032536.1:0-14193 GCA_036873755.1 Hanleya hanleyi
TATAACTGAAATATTGCTGAACTTGTAACTGTCCCGGCTATATAACTGAAATATTGCTGAACTTGTAACTGTCCCGGCTATATAACTGAAATATTGCTGAACTTGTAACTGTCCCGGCTTTATAACTGAAATATTGCTGAACTTGTAACTGTCCCGGCTATATAACTGAAATATTGCTCAACTTGTAACTGTCCCGGCTATATAACTGAAATATTGCTGAACTTGTAACTGTCCCGGATATATAACTGAAATATTGCTGAACTTGTAACTGTCCTGGCTAGCCTATATAACTGAAATATTGCTGAACTTGTAACTGTCCCGGCTATATAACTGAAATATTGCTGAACTTGTAACTGTCCCGGCTATATAACTGAAATATTGCTGAACTTGTAACTGTCCCGGTTATATAACTGAAATATTGCTGAACTTGTAACTGTCCCGGCTATATAACTGAAATATTGCTGAACTTGTAACTGTCCCGGCTATATAACTGAAATATTGCTGAACTTGTAACTGTCCCGGTTATATAACTGAAATATTGCTGAACTTGTAACTGTCCCGGCTATATAACTGAAATATTGCTGAACTTGTAACTGTCCCGGCTATATAACTGAAATATTGCTCAACTTGTAACTGTCCCGGCTATATAACTGAAATATTGCTGAACTTGTAACTGTCCCGGCTATATAACTGAAATATTGCTCAACTTGTAACTGTCCCGGCTATATAACTGAAATATTGCTCAACTTGTAACTGTCCCGGCTATATAACTGAAATATTGCTCAACTTGTAACTGTCCCGGCTATATAACTGAAATATTGCTGAACTTGTAACTGTCCCGGCTATACAACTGAAATATTGCTGAACTTGTAACTGTCCCGGCTATATAACTGAAATATTGCTGAACTTGTAACTGTCCCGGCTATATAACTGAAATGTTGCTGAACGCCACATTCAATCTAATTCTATCTCTCTTATTTTTGCAACAACTATACATGTATGTAGTTCGCTTCATGAATGGCTCGAGGCCAAAACATATAGGTTTAGCAGGCAACTAGGTTTAGAATAGAACTGGCGGTATAGGATTGGGGGTTTTTTTTAAGGAAATGTAGAACTTTAATGTGTATGCATCTGCGGAGCCCGCTCCAATTTCCCAGGCCTCGCACAAATTCCGGTCATCACATTAACAAGCCCGGGAGATTCTGCTAAGGAAGCTTGCAGTCTGGCTAGCTAATTTCCCTATTGCCAGTCTATACCCGCTTGGCTGGGAGATAGATATCATGCCATAATGCATGTTTTGCTTTGGTTAACTGAATATGGCTGACCACAACGTGAAGTGCATATAGGCGTATTACCAGTATACTGACCCTTCCTTCTCCAATTGAGGTATTATAGAGATGTGTTTCGTCGGGGTTGTACGTTGATGAAATGAAACACAAGGCGCCTATATGTTTAACTCCAATACGAACTTTACTGTACGGACAAGTAACGATACAAACATATAACAATTCACAGTCGGTTGCTCTACGGAGCCTAAACTAACTGGTCCTCAGTGTCGGTGCATCCGTGCACTGGAATGATTTCAATTACAGTCCTACAATAATTATGCATGATGACACAATGGTAAAACTAAAGAAACCTAAGTATACACAGCTGGTTGAAACAGGTTTTGACATATCATTTCATAAATACACACAATCAAAAACTAGCATATTATATTTTTTTTATCATTTAGAAAGTGAAATATTATCACAGTAGTTTCGTTATTTTGGGATAAAAATACAGAACTAGCATATTGCTGTCTATAGTTGAGTTCAGACAGGAAAGCTGTTATGACACCAGAGACACCTGGAATCACAAGTATTCTCGTGTCCACTAGCCGAGTGTCTGACATCTTATATTACATATAACAATATACCAGGTAATTATCATATTATATTAAAACTACTGGATATGAGACATCACAATAGTATGATACAAAATACAGACTCGATCTTTAACAGTAAAACCACCTTTGGGCGCGAGGATTAGGTTTTATAACTTCAGTGAAAAGGTACCGGTGTGACGACAATGTCCGGTGGTTAAAACTGTCCGGTTCCTATTTCTGAGACAATTATAACTAAGGACTGGCACTTATCCCTGAATAAAAGGAGATGATGGACAATCCCCACGATATATTTAGCCATCGCAACTGTACTTGTAACTCAGCATTCGTAAGAAGTGTAGCTTCTACCATACTTCGTGTCTCCTGTCCTCAAGAAATGACTTGCATTTGTGGGTTTGTTTGTAGAATTCATGCTTGCGAAATGCGGACTGTGTAAATTAAACAACAATGATGCCGTATGTAAAATTGCACTCAATATTCTGAGAAGCAAATTTCATTTGATATCGCCTACCAAGACGGACACTGGAATCTTTACTGCTCCCGAGATTTTTGTTGTGCAAGATAATATTCCAGTTTGAGTCAGACGGAGACTCTCCTCATGGATTCGACTGTGTATGTTTGGGCGTATTACACGATGTCTGGTGTAAACGGTCCGGTGTAAACACCGCAATAGCCAGTTAACAAACTCCTCACTGTGTTGGCAATTACTCTCCCAGTGAGCAGGGTGGTATTGACGTACTGGGGAAACCGAAACCACGTCACGTTCACGCATGCGATTGGTCGAGGTCAGGGGGAAATCTCCGGCTATTTTTAGCTCGAATGGACTGCAGGGCTTGTGAAAAGCAAGTCCGTACTTGATTTTGATCCTAACAATAACCTGACAGATTTATATATAAATGGACAGAAATATGCTAAAATCCCCACAAATGAGAAAGTTGTAGAACTAGCAAAGAAACTTATTTTTTCGTGTTTTAAACGAAGGCCCAAGCAGTTATTTGCAAGGCTAAATAGTGCACAATTATCAAAACGGACGTATGGATAAAAATACAAGTTCATCTTTGTTACTCAAAACCGTCCCTGAATGTTTTCATTCTGAAGTCTTAGACCTTATACAATCAGATGGTGTTGGTAAAACAGTACTGAAAGTGATGTCTGAATACTGGACCGATTCTGACAGAAAAGAGGCCAAAATCGCACTGGAATCACGTGATGATCAGTCCCCGTTTTGCCAAATGCTGATGAAATATTATGGGGTGGAAATCCATTTCCAACAGTCGGACACTCACAAAGAATACTTGAAGAAGGCCTTTTTTAGACTCGGTTCCTATTTTCCGCACGTTACAAAGGAACAAATTGACGTGCACGATATGAGTAAATACTCGTTCGAGCAGGCGGTTGGATATACGGCGAAATGGGTGCACGAAGTTGACTGGAACAATTCCGCCTGGCAGACTGCATTACAACATCATTACTGCCACGAGCCGCATCACCCGGAGTTCCATTACCCCGACATGGACCACATGCCAGAGATGTACCTAGAGGAAAGCGTCTTGGACATGGTCGCATCCCGCTGGGAACGACAGCTCGAAGGTTCTTCCGAGGTCTCAAATCACGAATTGGTGAACTTTGATTCTAAATACCTGATGAGGTATAATGTCTGTGATAGGGAGAAAGTGGAAAAACTAATTGAACGTGTACGAGAACAAAAGTGAAAACGTATGAAAACAAAACTGAAAACACGTGAAATTTACCATTTATTTCAGCTGATAGGCCTAATGTGCGATCTAAAATGAATATTCTTTTATGCTTTTCAGACCTGAACACATATCTGTACCATGGAGTGATAAACGTGGTGCGTATTTAACAAATTGCTTCAAGGGTTCTGTGGTATCTCTGGTTCTACCGTTTTTTTTTATCTGTGCATATTGATATATTTCTGAACAGCTAGATCTTTTATCAGGAAATACAGTTATTGAGTTGTGTAGCCATTTTCTACGTAGGGCATACAATATAAATATCATCAAGTATCAACAGTTAGTACAATATGTTCTACTGATAAATGGACCGAGCCTCAAAAACCAAAAAAGCAGAAAACATTCACGGAAAAATAAACGTGGAAAATAAGACAACCAGCCGAAATGAGGCAGCAGTATATAATGTTTGGGATAGAGAGAAAGTGAAGGAGTGTTAATTGGACGAGTGTAGGAGAATATATACAACTATACTGAACTGCTTGAAATGTATATAGTGAGTATATTTCAGTGAGTGAATATTTCAGTGAGTGAATATTTCAGTGGGTAAAATACCTTTCTTTGAGGATTCATCGGGCATTATATCTGAACCATGTACGTTGACGGTACCGTATGGACGTTTTGTCCATGGATTTTGAGTAAACATGACTTGATTTAAAATAGTTAACTTGTTCATTCACTTTTATATCTCTTTTATATCCATTAATTTATATACCGGTATTTATAATTTCTTGTAATTATTTATAATCAGATATTTAATTTCAGTCTTCTTCAAGGAGAAGAAAAATGTATACCGGTACGTTATACATGGGTTACGTTACCGTATATAAAAAAATAACCTGGTAATATCAGTCCGACGCCTCGTTTCATTTTTCCTTTATGCGTTACCAGCCTTTTGTTAATTTCTATTGTTATAAAATTAATCTGATCGAAATACCTGTTTTTGTACTATGTGAACTCATGCTGGCGTTCGCGTACATGCTGGATATAGGAAAATAAAAATTTGTTGTAAAGAAATGTATCGACCGGTTTTTTGTTGTTTCGTATGTATTCCTAAACCCCTTCTTTCGAGTATGGATTCGGCTGTCTTTGGCTTAGATGTAGTTCTCGAATAATTAGCTGAAATATATATTCCTGTGAAATGTGCGGTCATTATAACTATATACCTATTTCATTCTAAATGCAATTTGAGTACGGTATACAATAAATCAAATCATATTTCCGCAATTTGAATAAAGATTTCCTGGAACAACACTCAGATAATCAAACTCAGTTTCAAGGAGAGAAATTATCTTAAAATAGGATCTATTTCCTGGATCAACATTCTTGCTCTTCCTGGTCCTATTAACATGGAGTGTTCGTCCGCAATCAGGACTTGTCCGCCGTGTGTATCCTAACGGGGAAACCCTCATTTATGTAGCTGTGTAGCAGGTGATAATGGCACAATTGTGCAGGGCAATTACGACAATTGTGTCATTAGCAGTTGTCAGATCGCCAGCTTGCATACAAAGTCGACGACTAATGTCCGTTAATGTCACAAAAAAAAGTTTTTGTAGTTAACCCAGTCAGGGGACTAGTAATTATCTCGTGTGAATACCTGTACATATGACATCTCCGTTTCCATGCGGAGTTAGGGCCTCGTCGGAAGGTTACAAGATAGGCTGATGACCTTGACGTTTTGATATGTGATGTTCGTTGACATATGAGCTCGACTTTGACCTTGACTTTGACCTAATTTTGTTCATTTAATGGGTTAAAATGTGTAATGTGCATATTTCCGTTACTATGCAACCGAGAATTTTTATTTTTTGCTACGCACTAGTCCTGGTATCCCTCAGTTGGCCAATATCCTGATAGTTACATTGAACCGACAATTGACACACTGAGCTAAAAATGTTTCTAGAAATAGTCGACCCTCGATTTCGAGGTCATTTTAGGTCAAGGTCAATTCTGACCTCGCAATCGTGACCAGTGACCTCGATAATACTTTAGAACGAAGTTTGGATCAAATACTCGAAACTTCTGTTTCGACCCAACATTCCACCTCAGGGGGTAGGTTCCCTCTGTCAAAACAATTGATGGGATTCTATTTCCTTTTTGTTTTATTATTCTCTCAAACTTCGTCTTAACCTCATGTCATAACTTCGTCGTAACCTCATGCCATACTTTGATTAGTGCATATATCAAAGATTTAATCATAAATCATGTGTGATATATTTTTTTCTCAAATAGTCACTGGTCCCCAGTTGTGACAATGAGCGTCAACATGCTCGCTCATTCGCAACTTCTCGGGGATCTCCGGTTTGAGATGTCCCTCGAAGGCCATTGACGCCATATTGGACTAGAGCGTGGTCACGTGTGTTTCGGTGTCAGGGAACTGTCAGTGACGTCACGGGAATTATATCTTGCCAATACGTGGCGTGTGTACCATTTAAACTGATGGTTTTCTATTGAAACGTGCTTCGAATGAAAAGAATAAACAGTTTTTAGAATATCTGACGCAAATCAGAGACTCGCATGGAAATATTTGCTGGTCGGGGATTAAGGCTTCCGCGAGAGTGATTGGGCTTCGGAGCCACGTCACATCTGGAGATTCATAGGAAATTCATGTTGTCGTCCCCCGAGCGTAGAATCAGTCCCCTTCGTAGATTTCCGCTCGGGAGTTCCGAATGCATGCTCGCTGTCACCCTTTTGAGTGACAGGGTAGACCTGACAACCGCTAATGACACAATTATCGCAATTGTTATATTGCCATTAGCTTGCTTACAAGCTTGTATTATAGACGATGACCGTACCAGAGCAGGATATAATGAATGGCTGTAACAGTTCCATAAAAATGGTCTCCCTGGTCACTGGAAAACGGGTTCGTGCATATCAGGCCTAAGTCGTAATTACGAGAATTATATTGACATCGAAGTGACACGAACTGGCAACTTAGTCACACCATATGGACAATAAAAAAATTTCAAATCATTTCCTTATTTCTTTTCATTTATTCGTCTTAATATGACGTGTTTGTAACATATATATGCTGAACTGATTGTCTGTAATGATGCCTCTTTTATTCATCTACGGTATTTTCGGACAGCGCACATTGAGCTGAACAGAGTTTGTCCCCAAATCTTTTTGCTATTGTTGAGGCAATTAAATACGTTTAAACTAAGAAATTCCGGCTGGCTGTGCTCGATTGATTGTGCCCGCTATGATTGTGCCGACTAGGGAAAGTAGACTGACATTGATCTGGGAACCTACTCACCTTTGACCTTTTGTAGATTAATTTGAACCTTTGTGACGTGACTTACGGCCATGACCAGAAATGACGTTTGACTCGGCGCGTTTCCGATGTTTGTTGTACGCATGTGTAGGGTCAAAGCTCACTTGCACGCGACAAAGATCTTTTAATGATAATGCAAAGGTCGATACGTCTCCAGATTCGCTTTTTCTTCTACTGCCAACCAATTTCATGTCGGTTTCTAGGTGTGTATTGTGAAACGGATTATGAGAAAATTTTATTAAGACGGAACATGTGGTAGGGATTTTTTATATTAACAACTACACATTACTTCCTCATATATGCTTCAACCGAATACCAGTGTACGTTTATAATTTCTTCAATATTAACTTCTATGGGTTTCAGTGGGGATATCTAAATTTATACTCGTGTTACTTTCAATATTCGATGGAAAAGAAATTCAATAAAAATAATTACAAAAAAGTTACTCCTGATTCTCGGTATAAGAAGGTATGTATTACTTGTTCAATCACAATTTGAAGTCTGTAACAAATATATATGCATTTGAATCGAAATGAATTGATACCTTACAAATTTTTGGCTTTCGTGTTCACATTACAATAAACAAAAATTTTCATCGAATTTTTGCGAATGCTGAACAGCTGGTATTCGTTCCGGAAGGACAAAGAAAATATTGACATTGGTAAATATTGTTGACAAATCAGTTGCTACAGTGCTGACATCAGATTACTGTCGGTTGATCTTGAAATGGCTAATTTATATTTAATTATAATCTATCGCGTCGTTCATAATTAATTGTAATCTACCGTAATACCCCAAAGCAAGGAAACCCCTATAGTTATGATATATATATGATCTTCATCAACGTCAGAGGTAATTGTGTTTCTCACTATATACCAATATATGAATTCTCGTGATATTAACCGATACCGATGATAATGACATGAAATATTCATGACGTCAGAGTAGCTGAATCAGTATGAACCGTCCATTGTCATTGAGATACGTGTAATGAGGAAGAAGTGTCATCGGTGTTATCTGACAGTTTCAGTCATGAAAGGTCAGCTGTGTACGGACATGTACGACTGTATGAATACACAAACCTCGCCTCTTCCCTGATTATTTTAAGCCAAGTTGAATAGTTATTGATTTCATCACGATCAAAGGTATAACTTTAGGCTGACATTGCTAGTTCACCTTCGATTCAGTTGGTACGACTGATATTTGATTACCATGATGTTAGTCCTAAGCTGATACTCGACGGAAGGGAAGTAATTAAGATGTCATCTAGGTTTGAGATTATATGTGGGTGACCTCCCCTGTAACACAAATTTGGACAGTCTCTGGTAGTATTCCAATACTCTACCGTATCCATTACAGGCGCGGCGGATCCAAGGATCACTTTCAGGGTTCCCAGCCACTCCGGGAAAATGATTTTCCCGTTTTCTAGTCAGGGGAAACTCAGGGAATTTGAGAAAAATATCCAACATCAGGAAACACTCAGGGAAATTGAGCAGCAAGAGAGGAGTCACATGTGGAGCCTGTCTATCTTGGCTTTTTAGAGGGATGCACATTTTCTGAACACACACCTTCTGGCCAAGGAAATGGAGGAAAAGGAATTGAAGAAAGTGTAAAGGACACTTGAATCATCTGGCCTTAGATTTGGAAACAGTAATTCAGAAACATTAACTGGTAGTTTTCTCTGTTGATATGAATGCCTGAACAGATGTAAAGCATGGAAAGGCAGTTTGAGCTGAACATTATTCAACTGTCTAAATAAAATATTTGGATGCACAGGAAATAGTCTAACATCTTATAGTGTGTTAAAGTGTTCTTTTATTATTAGTGTACACTTAATGTTTGTATAGGTAATTTTATACATGTATGGTGAGGAATGGATGGCTGTAAGGGGAGAAGGGAGGCCATTGTTGCCTATGTATCTTAGTGTTCTAATTGCTACAACCCTGTCATGGAGGAAATATTTCTCAGGAAATTTCGGAAATTAATCAAAGAAACATCAGGGAATTGTGTTTCCATGAAAAGCTGGGAACCCTGACTTTGGCCTCCAATGATTCTGAATGAAGTGCCTAGAAATGGGTCGAAAATTAGTAAAGAAACGTCCGAAATCTCATTTTTTCCGGGGGAATATCCCCGATCCCACTCTTTCCTTCTTCCCGGTTGCAAATATATAATGACTATATTTAGTTTTAAATTAAAGTTTCATGAAAAGTGCCAACTTCTTTCCAATCTTTGTTGTATCTGAATTAGTGTTAACTCTAGCACATTCTTCGTGAATTATCAGTTTCAAATGATATCCGCCTCTCTTATTCGATAAAAACTCGAATTGCCGGAAATTGCCCTGTTTGGCACCCACAACTTCAAAAAAGAAAGAAAAAAAAATCAGCTTGCATGGCATTGATGCAACAACTTACGCATCGATGAAGTGAAATTTTCTGCAGAGGCGTTAGAAGTTGGCTTTGACTTAAACTGACAAGAAGATGGTTTCATCTGAACACCTTTTTTTTGTTCGTTGAAAGAGTTAGAAAGGCGGAAATTGTGAAAATTGTCACCCTAAGATCTTCTCTGAAAATGCGTAAGGTGAAGGGTAAATTCTCCAAATTTCTCGGGGATGTCACTTAGCTTGACAGGAAACAATGGTGAATATAGGCAAATCTCGTGTGATAATGGAACTACGTTTATACATGTACATGCCCTGATTAAGAAGTCGTAAAACTTTTCTAGAGAACGTTTTAAGCCATGGAAACGTACACAGCAAAGGCATATAGCATTTACATGTACATGTAGATATGGGAGTGTTATTGGACTCGCCCTGCTCACGCCGAGGGCGATCTCATATACGGGGTATATTGGACCCGCCCTGCTGACGCCGAGGGCGATCTCATATACGGGGTATATTGGACCCGCCCTGCTGACGCCGAGGGCGATCTCATATACGGGGTATATTGGACCCGCCCTGCTGACGCCGAGGGCGATCTCATATACGGGGTATATTTACAGGCGGTTTGTGAGTGATCCACCGGGTATAGGTCTATAATACTTTATTTCCTTTATTACAACGAATTGTCGTATTGCCTTGTAATAAAATATGATATGGTTGAGCCATATCAGAGGAGGTCAGTGCCATATATTACACCACTTTTCGCCACTGGAGTTAGACCGACCCATTTGTCAATTGAAAAAAAAATAAAAAAAATAAATTGAGATCGTCGGTGACGGCGTATTTGACAGTGAAATTTTATTGGTCGTTGAAATAACAGCCTTAAAAGTATCGCAGTCATATTATTTTAGGGATAAAACAACCCCCGGTGAGGTTCATTCCCGCCAAACAATTCTCACTGTACATTTTACGCAGTTATATTCTGAAAATGGTGAGTAAAAATCAAATCAAAATAAGGAAACGTCCACTAAGAGATGGAACTGGTAGACAGGCTATATACAACACCCTGTATCGTAATTTATGTGTGGTATTTTTAGAAATGTAGCAGCCAAAACATTTATGCTAAGTAGAATTGTAATTTTTATATATATCGGTAATAAGGTAATATGAAGCATATTCGCCAAATGTGTGCCAGGTATCAGGTATCAATAGTTTAGTATATATCCAGAGTCTGTTCATTGTTTTTGCCTTAATGCGGGAAAAGTTTCTTGTTCACTGTTACATACACAAACAACCTGACTACCACAAAATCGTGTCTGAGAAAGAAATCCATTTGCTATAACCCTCCCCCTGCAATCTCATAAAAAGGACTTTACACCTATGACACACAAGATTTTTTTTGTGGAGCAAAGTATATATAGGGTAGGGCATGTGATCGATCGGCTTGGCAAAGCAGTGTACAACTGGAGAGATCTCAGGGTCGTTGGTTGATTTTAGTCGGTAACAACATGGTGCGCATGCGTACTCGGCAGGACGGCCTATTGTGGACATTTTAGGCGATAGGTGGGTCATCCGCGTTATGGTGTCGCCTTGCAGCTCCCGCAGTGACTGGAGGTGACGTTACGGAAAAGACGGCATTTTGGGGGTGCGCAGGGGCTTGATTGACCGACAGGTGGCTCCTGTTCTAAGTGTTGTGGTGTACGTCGCCTTGACGTTCTCATTTGACAGACTACCAGTGGGACGGTATTTACTGGAATTAACGTCATTGTGCGCATGCGCAGTCGATGAGTAGTAGAGAAAGATGACATTTTAGGTGTACGGTGTATGGCTTTAGGTCCAATATGTGTAGCGTGCATGGTGTCGCATTGAAGCGCTCGACATGTAGTCTATGACCGGGGTGTTTTATTACCGGAAGTGTCATCATCGGTGACGTCATCAGTAGTAGAGAACGCGCAGAGAAAGGGCAGTTAAGGAGTGTTTGGGCGATGGGCCATTCTTGGGTCCAAATACAACGTGCAGGGTGTAGTGTTGAAGGTCTCATGGGGTTCTGCCCAATGTGATACCGTGGTGCCCATGAGCAGTTGAGGAGCATTAGAGAGACCAAGGATACACATATACACACATACACAGTAGCTGGCGGGCAGTGAAACGCGACAGAACGAGTTTTTACAAGGGGAGAATGTGAGAAAGCCGCTATCGTCTTCCATAATAACATATGGGTTCTAAGTTTTTTTTAGAGGGGTGGGGTTAACATTTAACATTGTGTTTAGACGATTTTCTGATCTTCATTATACCAAGACAATTTCTACGTTCCCTCTTCAAACTTGCCTTGATATATCTGACCACCTTGATTCAATGGTCAAAGAAAGTATTAATAGACAGGAGACGTCACTGATCTCGAATCACGTAGCTATACCCGAAGAAGATCTCACACTTAAACACAATCGACAGGTAGGTGAAATTTACACCTCGGATTATGAAGGCTGAAGGAGGTCAGATATATCAGGGCACGGTCAAAGAGGGAACGTGTAAATTATAATGAAGATGTGTTTTCTGGTTCCGGGTTCTGCGATCAGTGCAGAATCTTGGGAAGAAGGGGGGTAACTAGTCTACTTTGTATTTGACTGTTATACTAATGATTACCTCCCCTATACTACGTATAGACATACCCGGGAATAGAAAAACTCGAAGATACTTTTCGTTTAGATTATTTGTAGCTTAAAATCGAATCATGCATTTAAACATATTTTGGAAAATTGATGATTTGGGCAATCTAATATAATTTGCGTTTTGATAAACTGAAACAACGTTATAAATACGGTCTATTTTTAAAGTTGAATGCCAAAATAAAGAATAAGGTCAGTAGTCCTGGCTGTTACATACTTTCATGATAGACTACCTTAGTTCCTGGCTGTTACATGCTTTCATGATTGACTACCTTAGTCCTGGCTGTTACATACATGCTTTCATGATAGACTACCTTAGTCCTGGCTGTTACATACTTTCATGATTGACTACCTTAATCCTGGCTGTTACATGCTTTCATGATAGACTACCTTAGTCCTGGCTGTTACATACTTTCATGATTGACTACCTTAGTCCTGGCTGTTACATACATGCTTTCATGATAGACTACCTTAGTCCTGGCTGTTACATACTTTCATGATTGACTACCTTAGTCCTGGCTGTTACATACATGCTTTCACGATAGACTACCTTAGTCCTGGCTGTTACATACTTTCATGATTGACTACCTTAGTCCTGGCTGTTACATGCTTTCATGATAGACTACCTTAGTCCTGGCTGTTACATACTTTCATGATTGACTACCTTAGTCCTGGCTGTTACATGCTATCGTGATAGACTACCTTAGTCCTGGCTGTTACATACTTTCATGATTGACTACCTTAGTTTCCTTCCACTGTTATTCTTTCTAATGAGCCAAAACCTTTTCTGGACAAGGAATATAGTCTTTCAAAAAGGTATTTGATGTATACCAACAAAATGTAATTCTATAATGACTGTACCGATATTTAGTCAAAACACACAATAACTGTTAAAACTTGCCATCATTCCAATGGGTATATGAGTCTACATGTTATACGTCCGACAAACAAGAAGAGACATTTGCTGCTTTCCTTGTATTTACGAAAGACGTAATGATATTTGGAAAACACTTAACTAGAGATGTCAAATAAACTGGTCCAGACATGTTTTATAAACACCCGTGGTGCGTGTCATATACGGCAGGTCTCAATCATGCGGTTTGCTGGTACAAGTACCCGGTATAGTATCAGGTATTGACACCAGATCCTACATTGAGTATGAAGCCATCGTCCACAAAATCTGAGTCAATTGTTGAAGTACCTATATTTGTTACAAAACTGGTATCATTCGATCGACAGTAATTTCCGATTCAAACTTTCTATCATATTTAATTATACCATCACCTACATCGATCGATTGAGTATCTGTACCGGTAATGATTTCAACAAGCACAAGGTGTTCTATCGAAAAAAGAAGTGATCAGTAGATGCTACACAGAAATACGGTACTTTCCTGCCGCGAGGTGTTTTGGTTTCTAACATTAAGAAGGACCACGGGAAGATCTAGCACATGCCAGTGTTCCTCAAGTTGGTTTTTCCACCTCGAATTTTTCGTGGAACTTTGCTTTGCTTTTTAAATTGGATAATAATTGTTATAAACATATCAGGATCGTTACAAAGAGAGAATACTTGCATATTGAATGTTGTTACAAGCAGAGCGGTTATAGACCGAACGCTGTCAGAAACAGACTATACAAGCAGAGCGGCTATGGACTGAACGCTGTCAGAAACACACGATACAAGCAGAGCGGCTTTAGACTGAACGCTGTTAGAAACAGACTATACAAGCAGAGCGATTATAGACAGAACTCTGTCAGGAACAGGCTATACAAGCAGAGCGGTTATAGGCTGAACGCTGTCAGAAACAGACTATACAAGCAGAGCGGTTATGGACTGAACGCTGTCAGAAACACACTGTACAAGCAGCACGGTTATGAACTGAACGCTGTCAGAAACACACTATACAAGCAGAGCGGCTATGGACTGAACGCTGTCAGAAACACACTATACAAGCAGCGCGGTTATGGACTGAACGCTGTCAGAAACACACTATACAAGCAGAGCGGCTACGGACAGAACTCTCTCAGAAACAGACTATAGAATCAGAGCGGCTACGAACTGAACGCTATCAGAACACACTATACAAGCAGAGCGGCTATATGGACAGAACTTTCAGAAACAGACTATACAAGAAGAGCGGTTATAGACCGAACGCTGTCAGAAACAGACTATACAAGCAGAGCGGCTATGGACTGTACGCTGTCAGAAACAGACTATACAAGAAGAGCGGTTATAGACTG
>JAVTVY010032537.1:0-14652 GCA_036873755.1 Hanleya hanleyi
CAGTACACTGGGAAACCCATCCCGGGGCTGTGAGTGTCCCGTGGGTACACCATATACACACCACTTTCTGTCTGACCTCCTTCCAATAAATCCTGACAATCTCTCGGAGGAATCCCACAAGATTTGCCTGAAATAGACAGTTTTGTTGGATTTAATGATGAACATCTGCCATTAAATAAAATTATCGAATGAACAAAATGATAATGTGAAATAGACAAAATTCACTCACCTAGAAACCCTTCCTGACATGAACTCCCCAAAGTTGACTTTACGAGAACACAAACCAGCAGGATCTGATAAAACATCTTTGTTTTACAGATTGTAGAGATATCTGACGATATAGATGCATTCGTCCGCGGGTTTGTTTATTTATCGGTATACGTATGCGTGATAATTCATAAGCAGGTCACGTTCGTACAATCACGGCGAACTGACCTTTGTTAAAAACACCGTCAAGATATACATGCCTATGCAATATATAATGAGGCTGCAAAGAGCGATAAGTTGAATAATTAATTTTAATTACAAACAAATTGATTCCATAATGTTCGCCCCGAGGTTTAACAGTTGATCGATCGCCTATTATACACTGACGTCTGTTGATGAGATACTCTATTATAGGATCTCTGGAAGAACTGTGTAAAAACACTGGAATATTCAAATTCTCCAATGCTAACTTTTAACCGACAGAGGGACACGTAATTGACAACAGTCGGCCGGTCAAAGAACTCAAAAACGCTTTTAAAAACTTTCGATAGCATTTTTTGTTACATATGGGTACCCATGCTAAATTGCCTCAAAGATTTCTTCTTTGAAGTAGCAGGAACGCAACTTGGCTGGGGGGTGCTGTTGGTTCGTCGCGATATAGCTGAAATATTGTTGAAAGCGACGTTAAATTCTATTCACTCACTCACTCCACTCACCCAGGCTAAATTAGTTCATTGCATGGTAGGGATCAAGGTAGTAGGGAATACCACCCTAATTTTGGTCCATTGAGGTCATTTTTAGGTCACTTTGGGTCAAATAAGGTCAAAATGGGTAAAAATCGGTTATAAATTAATATCCACAGCATTGTTTTTTACGAATCAGTATCCAAGCTGAATTAATTGTATGTAGTGTAGAGTTTAATATAGTCATAGATAACACGTTAATTATTAGAATTAAGGTTATTTTAGGGTCAAGTTTGGGTCAAATGAAGTAAAAAATTATGGAAAATCGGTTATAAATTAATATTAATATTGTTACGAATGAGTATCCAAACTGAACTGAACGCGACGTTAAACCTTAATTCTCTCTCACTCTCCAAACTAAATTATTTGCATGTAGCGTACGGTTCAAATTAGTCATAGATAACACGTTAATTATTCAAATTAAAGTTATTTTAGGGTAACGTTTTGGTGAATGAGGCCAAAAAGGGGTACAAATCGGTTATAAATTAAATAATATCCACAATACTAATTGTTACGAATGGGTATATAGACTGAATTACTTGTATGTAGTGTGGGGTTTGAGGTAAGCATAATAGCCATTATGTAACCATTATGTTGTCTGTCGAGGATTATTGAAATAGGCTCAAAAAATGACTTAAGAATACAGCTATAGTGTGAAACAGCCCAATTCTAGCAAATGCCTGCTTCGACCTAAAATAATGCCTTTAAATTTTGCGGATAACATTTGCCATGTTGAGCAAGAGTTCGATTAACTTCATGCCCCCCATCTTGAATTCCTCAATTATTTTTCTAGCTGATGATTGGACGAATAGAGCCAAAACTAGGCCCATAAATAGTCAGATCAATCTGTTTTGTGAAGAGGCTTGGCTTTGAGAAATTTTTACTTTCAGCTCCATGTAATCCCAATACCATGAATTATAAGAGCAAAATGAAAATACGAGTCTCAGATGAACCCACATGGTCACCATTGCGAATTGAACAATTGTATTATCTGCTGAAGATTATGCCAACAGAATAAAAATCGGCATAATGTAATAAGATATGGCTTTATTCTGCTCAATTTAAACAAGTTTGTACGTTGAATAAAAATATTCTAACAGTAACATGAAATAAACAAGAATTTCGGGATGACTCATATGGTGGCCATTTTGAATTTAACTATCATTTTTAATCTGAAAACTAAGCAAATAGGCTCAAGGTATTTGGCTATGACGTGCGGCCCCTCCGTTTTGATATATTTATACAATCAACTAAGAATAATGCCTCGATATACACGAGAAACACTGACATTCAGATAACTCCACACGGCTACCATGTTGATTTTGACCTTCATATTTTGATCTTGGGATATGCAAATAGATTCAAAATGGGCCTAAGTTACTAGGCTATGCTTAGCGATCCCTCTGTTTTGATAAATTTGCACAATGAGCGAAGAACACTGCCTTGATCTATACGAGCATCATGAAAAAATATGATTTTCAAATGACCCCATATGGCCGCCATTTTGATTATTAAATCTTGATCTTAGGGATATGTTAGTAGATTCAAAATGGCATAGGATGTTGGGCTATGCTTAGAGATCCCTCGGTTTTGATAAATTCGCATACTGATCTGAGGATAATGCCTTGAATAAAACGAGCAACAGGAAAAAATGTGACTTTCAGATGACTCCATATGGCCACCATTTTGAATTTGACCATCAACTCTTGATCTTTTGGATATTTGAATAGATTCAAAATATGAATAAGATGTTAGGCTATGCATAGAGATCCATCAGTTTTGATAAATTTGCACAGTGAGGTAAGAACAATGCCTTGAACTATACGAGCAACAGGAAAAGGTGTGATTTTCTGAGGACTCCATTTGGCCGCCATTTTGAATTTGACCATCAAATCTTGATCTTTTGGATATGTAAATAGATTCAAAATGGGCTAAGGTGTTAGGCTATGCATAGAAATCCCTCGGTTTTGATAAATTTGCTTAGTGAGGTAAGAATAATGCCTTTGAACAATATGATCAACAAGGAAAAGTGTGATTTTCAGATGACCCCATATGGCCGTCACTTTGAATTTGACCATCAAATCTTGATCTTAGAATCTTGATCTTAGGATATGTAAATAGATCCCACATTAAAATAGGATGTTGGGTTATGCTTAGAGATCCCTCAGTTTTAATGAATTTGCATAATGAGTTAAGAATAATATCTTGAACTATACGATTTTGATCTGTTGGATATGTAAATAGATTCAAAATGGGCATAAGATGTTAGGCTATGCATAGAAATCCCTCGGTTTTGATAAATTTGCTTAGTGAGGTAAGAATAATTCCTTGAACTATACGAACAACAGCCAAAAGGGTGATTTTCACATGACCTATATGGCCGTTATTTTGAATTTGACCATTAAATCTTGATCTTTAGGATATGTAAATAGATTCAGAATGGGAATAGGGTGTTGGGCTATGCTTAGAAATCCCTCGGTTTTGATAAATTTGCATAATGAGTTAAGAATAATGTCTTGAACTATATGAACAACAGCCAAAAGGGTGATTTTCACATGACCCATATGGCCGCCATTTTGAATTTGACTATCGAATCTTGATTTTCAGGATATTTAAATAGATTCAGAACGGAAATAGGATGTTGGGTTATGCTTAGAGATTACTCAGTTTTGATAAATTTGCATAATGAGTTTAGAATAATGCCTTGAACCATATACGAGCAACAGCCAAAAGTGTGATTTTCAGATGACTTCATATGGCCGCCATTTTGAATTTGACCATCAAATCTTGACCTTTTGGATATTTAAATAGATTCAAAATAGGTATAAGACGTTAGGCTATGCATAGAGATCTATCAGCTTTGATAAATTTGCACAGTGAGGTAAGACTAATGCCTTGAACTATACGACCAACAGGAAAAGTGTGATTTTTTAGATGACTCCATAAGGCCGCCATTTTGAATTTGACTATAACATCTCGATCTTCTGGATAAATGAATAAATAGATTCAAAATGGGCATAAGATGTTAGGCTATGCATAGAGATCCCTCGGTTTTGATAAATTTGCTTAGTGAGGTAAGAATAACGCGTTGAACTTTATGAGCAACAGGGAAAAGTGTGATTTTCGGATGACCCCATATGACCGTCATTTTGAATTTGACCATCAAATCTTGATCTTTAGGATATGTAAATAGATTCAAAATGGAAAAAGAATGTTGGGCTATGCTTAGAGATGCCTCAGTTTTGATGAATTTGCATAATGAGTTAACATCCAAAAGCGTGATTTTCAAATGACCACATATGGCGCCATTTTGAATTTGATCATCAAATCTTGACCTGTTGAATATGTGAATAGATTCAAAATGGGCATAAGATGTTAAGCTATGCATAGAGATCCCTCGGTTTTGATAATTAGCTTAGGGAAGTAAGAATAATGCCTAGAACTGTACAAGCAATAGGGAAAAGTGTGATTTTCAGATGACCCCATATGGGCGTCACTTTGAATTTGACCATTAAATCTTGATCTTTAGGATTTGTAAATAGATTCAGAATGGGAATAGGATGTTGGGTTATGCTTAGAGATCCCTCAGTTTTGATGAATTTGCATAGTGAGTTAAGAATAATGCCTTGAACTACACGAGCAACAGCCAAAAGCGTGATTTTCAGATGACCACATATGGCCGCCATTTAGAATTTGACCATCAAATCTTGATCTGTTGGATATGTAAATAGATTCAGAATGGGATAGTGAGTGAGTTAGGATTTAACGTCGCGTTCAGCGCTATTTCGGCCATATAGCGACGATATAACTAACTACGATATGATTAGCTGGACATATGTGACTATGCATGTACAGTCATCATGTAGAGGAAATTTTCCTCCCTCGTGGCAACAGAGGGAATAGGATGTTGGACTATGCTTGGATATCCTCAGTTTTGATAAATTTGCATAATGAGTTAGGAATAATATCTTGAACTATACGAGCAACAGCGTGTGAAAGTGTGATTTTCAGATGACCTCATATGGCCGCCATTTTGAATTTGACCATCAAATCTTGATTTTTGGCATATGTAAATGGATTTAAAATGGACATAAGATGTTAGGCAATGCATAGAGACCCCACTGTTTTGATAAATTTGCGCAGTGTGGTAAGAATAATGCCTTGAACTACACGAGCAACAAGAAAAATATGATTTTCAGATTACACCACATGTCCGCCATTTTGATTCAAACCATCATATTTTAAGTTGAAAATTAAGCAAACAGATTCAAAATAGGCATAAGATACTAGGCCTCGATGTGAGATTCCTTGTTGTTAACTAATTTCCACCTAATAATGCCTATTATATGAATAACGTGAAAAAGGGCAATATATGGATGAACCCACATGAGCGTCATTTTGAAGTAACGCATGATGGTTAATCACTAGAATTATAGAAATGGGCTCAAAATTAGTCAAATATAATATTCCAAAACTACGGAAAGTCTTCACTCTCGATTTTCAATCATTCTGGTGATACCGCGAATGTTCAAAAGGGCGCTAAATTTCCGAACCCTCTATTACCCAGGTCAGGAAGGGTTAGCTCAAACAACTTCAAAAAAGAAAACTTCCCACCAACAATTATCTTGATCGAGAAGGTCCAGTCTATAAGAAAATGCATGTTGCCAAAATTCACAAACAAAAATACTGAAATACCATACACCATATTAATCTTGAATTTCACCCCGTAGAACTACTTCAGATTTGATACTCATTTCTTTTTCAAGGAATTTCATACAAAAATGTTTTAAATTGTTTTAAGGCCCATATTTGGTCATCTCTGGATCTTATCTAACCTCGAAATGACCTCAGAATGACCTCAAATTGCCAAAGCTGTCTTGGTAGCCAAGACTACCTTGATCAATACTGCATACAAACGTAATTAACAAACAGCACAATATATACGAAATAAAACATAATTTTCCCTCATTTTTGACCTCGTTTGACACGTAAAGTGACCCTAGAATGCCCTCAATTCTAATAATGAATTAGCTAGCCGTACCTGTGTTAAACCCTACAGTACATAAAAACAATGCAGCGTGGATAACCATGGTAACAAGCATCACAATGAAAATTAAGTTTCCTCTCTCACCTTGAACCCTACCACGCAAAAAACCAATTCAGCATGGGTACCCATTTGTAACACACAATGCCATCAAAAGTTACATTTGTTGTCTTTGGCCGACCTACTACAAGAAAACCATTTGAGTAGAAAGGAATATTATTGCAAATAATGATATTTATGTGAGTAGCATGTTTATGATTCTTTATTAACTTGTATACTCAATTCTGAACAAGTGGAGTTATTTACCACACATGAAGAGGGATGGCTGGACAACGTCACAGATGACGAAACCGTGCGCGTGCTGCCATAGCAACGTTTGTCACCAGCGTCGAGGCTGGGGCCTGTTTTTGTATCGGGTATTGAGGTAGACGTTCCTTCTCCGTTCTGAAAATAATCACGGTTTGTATGATTTAGAGTGCTTCTATGTCATAATTTATGGTATCTGTTGTTCTCGTACTAGGACACTCTTTTATCGCCCGCCCATCTTCACCAGCCAAGTCAACTACATCGCAAAGCTCTCCACGCTAATGTACAGAGCAACGTGATGTACGTCGACTTGGCTAGAGAAGATGTCGCCCGCCTAGACCGTTTTGTTTCCTCGAACCCGCGACCGTGGCTAAATTTAGGGCTTGATGGTACGGTTATTCAAACGGTTTTCCACGGCTTGTCCGGTGCAACTGTACGCCCGGGGCCAAGATCAATTCAGCCTGAACTACATGCCGTCACTTCATACTGCCCTGATGCATGTTTTTACAGTTGGGGGGTAACGATCTGTCACAGCCTGTTTGTAACCCTCAGTTACTTGCTCGTGATATATTATCATTTGCAGAATTTTTAATACAGTCGTATAATGTCCGCTGTGTAATTGTTGGCCAACTTCTGCCACGTTTTTCCAATCGTGTACCCACTGACTACAACATACGGGTCATGGAGGTCAACTCCGCTCTGAATAACACGCTGCAAAATGAGGGACGTAACAACATAGTGTTGTGGCGTCATCGTGGTTTTTGGCTTGATACGAAATCTCTCCTTGGTCCAGATGGTGTGCATTTAAATACAGCGGGAATGGAGAAATATGCCAAGAGCATTAAAGTTGCTATCGGACATTACAAGGCTAAAGGACTTTATTAACGGACGTCTCAACTCCCCCCCCCCTTTATCACCTCCCCCCCCCCTTCAATTTTATCTCCTCAAGTCTATAGTTTGATCACTTAAATAGCGTTTATAGGTATCAAACAAGGATGGTTTGCCATGTAAACTACGTAAAAAAGGGTACTGAGTACCTCATAATTTATTTCCTGTGTTTTTTTAATACGCACTGGCAACCGTCCTATATTTTACAGCAGAAACTTATTATTTTGCTAAATCATGTTTCTTCTTCCACATGCTTTTGCCCCACCAAACTCCCATGCTACATGAGAAGTATTAGTTTGCCTCATGTTTCCTTTCTACATGAGAAGCATTATTTTTATCTCATGCTCTATTCCTACATAAGATGTGTTAGATTTCCTCGTGTTCAGTTCTCCCATGAGAAATATTAGTTCCCTTTTTACGCGAGAAGTATAATTCTACCGCAGTATTAGTTTATCTCATATTCCTTTTCTACATGAGAGTATTCATGTGCCTCATGTCCAGTTCCTACATGAAAATTATTAGTTTGCCTCGATCATGTCCAGTTCCTACATGAGAAGTATCAGTTCGCTTCACGATCCCTTTTCATGTGAGAAGTGTTAGCTTACCTCACGTCCAATTCTACATGGGAGGTATAAGTTGGCTTGTGTTCCTTTTCTACTTGAAAGTATTAAGTTTCTCTCATATTCTCTCCCTACATGAGAAGTGTTCGCTACATTGAGAAGTGTTTAGCTTACCTCATATTCTCCTTCTACATGAGAAGTGTTAGCTTACCTCATATTTCCCTTCTACATGAGAAGTGTTACTTACCTCATATTCTTTTCCTACATGAGAAGTGTTAGCTTACCTCATGTTCAGTTCCGACATGAGAGGTATTAGTTTGCCTCATGTCCAGTTCCTACATGAGAAGTATTAGTTTGCCTCATGATCCCTTTCTACATGAGAAGTATTTAGTTTGCCTCATGATCCATTTCCATATGAGAAGTGTTAGCTTACCTCATATTCTTTTCCCACATGAGAAGTGTTAGCTTACCTCATGTTCAGTTCCTACATGAGCAGTGTTATTCTGCCTCATGTTCTCATTAAAACAAGATTATTTAGTTGCTCCGTGCCTCCTCTTTTACACGAGCAGAACCAATTTTTTTCATGATCTTCTTCTATGTGCTTTTCAATTTGAGAAGTATATGTTTGCCTTGACATGTTACCTTTTTACATGAACAGTATTAGTTGTCTTATTGTCTTAAGGGTCAATTTGCCTGACACCCTGGCTATGCTACTACAATGTCATGAATTTGGCACTTGGATTTGTGGCGCACAATCGTATACTGCTTAAGTTAATTTGAGAGAAAGTGCGCCCACATATCTCTTAACATGAACAGTTTGCATCTTTGGAATTTAGCTGTGTGATATCACACTATAGCATTTCTTGTTAATCGCGGTATATCTTATGATTATCAGCTGCTTACTTCAACTGTTTCCTGCTCCTGTTTTGTTTAATTTTGATCATTTAGTACCTTATCATGGGCCGGAAACGCAAAACAACCCCGTCCCAGGTAGTGCCCACAGTCCTGATGAAAAAAACGAGGTCTCGCAGGCCTACGTCCCAATCAAGGGTGACGCAACCCGTGTCATCAACTGACCCTGATCTATCGACAAGTGACCCTGGTCCATCGCTTACAGACCCTGGCCTCATTCACCGATGCCCCTCTGCGGCGGAAGTTGCGGCGGAGGTGATAAGGATTCTGGACGCAAGACAAACAAATCCAATTGCAACAGCGCCAGTGGAGCCCATCACGCCATCACGCCCATCACCCCCAGTAACAGACACAGCAATGTGCAGGGATGGCCTTGGTCTGGGAAGTGGTGCAGCGAGTCAACTTCTGGGTAAGCCAGATGAGGAAACATCACTCACTTGTGGGGAGGGCACAGACCCTGAGGAACAATTTCGTTTAAATCTTGTTTCTTCAAGCATGCCTTTAGGCTTTAACATTAATGCCAAGACTAGAACCAAAATCCACAACAGTGAGTATGTTGATTTTGGGTCTCTCCTGAATCCTAGTGAGGAAGATACATACATAAAACTGTCCGCCAGTGGTTCCAGAGTTAGCATTTCCTCTCAAAACAAAAAGCATTATGTAAACAATATCTCACAGTGGTGTCATGCATATGACATCTATATGACCATATATTGTGAGAAATATCCCGATCACATTTCAGGCATGATTAAATATGGCAACAGTATACGTCTCATCAACCAGCAGTTTAACTTTCTATCTGCCAAGTTCTATGATGAAAATTTTAGGAGACTGCGAGTTCTGGAACCTCTGGAACTGTGGCGACTCTGTTCTTTGAAGGGTAATCCCTACAACACTAATATCGGTTTCACCCGTGAGCGTCTTGATGTTGGACAGGTCAAAAACCAGCCCTTTCGTGATCCCATGTTTCAGTGATCCATCTCTATGTCCAGTCCTTTCGTTGAAACGTTATCTGGGTATATCCCGCCACACTACGAGCCCCCTGTTCCAATTTGCAGATGGTTCACCAGTGTCGTATGGTTTCTTCACACAAACATTAAAAGACATCCTCAAATTTGCCCATTTAGACCCTAAAAAGTACAAATCCTCATAGCTTCAGAATTGGGGCAGCATCACATTTAGCTTCTCGTGGTATTCCAGAGTCCATAATAAGAAAATGGGTCGCTGGAAATCAGATGCACTACAGCGGTATATCAGACTGGATTTTTCTTGAATTTTCCCTTTTGTCACTACTCATTTCAATTTCCTTTCTATGCTGGTATTAGTCCCCAGTCTATCTGCACTTCCCTGCATCCTCCTGGGGAGGTAAGCATTGCCTTCTCCCCCATCATTTGTCTACGGTTATCTTTATCAATCAGTTCAGAGTATTGTCAAGAGAGGTTAATAGCATTGCCTACTCTCTACAGTCCGTTTATTAATCCAGAAATAATGGAGGGGGTGACAGAGGACAGCATTGCCTGCTCTGCCACCTAGCTTAGTATTGATACAGTTATGAGTGAACGGGGAGTTGGAGGACAGCATTGTCTGCTCCACTCAGGTTTCTGAATTTTCTGGGACATCTGTTGATTGTTATTTGAGCTACTTCGGGTTCACGTGTTCTGACAGTTCCATTAAGTAAATAACGTTTTAGATTGCCAGACCTTTGCTAAATGCATCATCTTTGTCATTTCAGGGTGTTGAGGTGGCGGGAGGCTAGCATTGCCTACTCCTGTTACCCAACCGTCAGGTATGTTAACCAGTATCCTTGATTAGTATTTTTAATCGATAGTTCGGAGACTGAGGGTGGGGTGATAACAATGTTTATTGTTATCTGTGGCCTCTTTTGCTCCCCACCTTTGATGGATTTAACATTCTTTGGTTTTTCTAATTTAAGGGGGCATCTTTTACACAACCAAATGTTCATTTAGCAATAACAGGCAGTTATGCCCCCTTTATAGCCTGTCAGTGTAGCTGACTTTCTTCAGTCATTTTCAATAAATGACCGTAATCTCATTATAGTGTTGTGTCAATTTCTTCCATCAAACATAGCCCAGTCTCCGATCGATCTGATAGCTCACATAAACATTATTTTCCAGTTCACAGACGTATATTCTGTCCCACGATTTGATACTCAAATTACATGTAGGAAATCAACTAACATCTGTAATTAAAAGTTTTCGCAATGTATATTTATTTTTATCAGTATATCAGAATACAATCGTTTATTGGATGAATTTCCAACATCCCCTAAATCCCCCCCCCCCCTCAAATCACCTCAATTCATGTCGATATATAGAACATGGATTAATTAGGTCTTTCCATTTCCAATGGATAGACCTATTGTTATTGTACGAATTATTATCATTATTCTATCCAACTGCTTAATATGTAACAAACTGCTTGATCTACAGACACAATATTTGGTGCATGCGTAGTCACTTCAAATTTGTTCTCGGTGGTTATAATAATAATAATAATAATAATAATAATAAACTTTATTTAAACACGGACAAGCCGTCAGTTTACACTGGTTTTCAGGAAAGCCATGGGCTAAAATACATATAAGAGAAGATAAGCGACTAGATACATTAATAAAAGGTAAAAATAAGCACAAGAGAATTAATAAGTGAATAAATATTTATATATATATAATTTAAAATATATATAATGATGATAAAGAAAATACTAACCAGAAGAAATATACATATCCATATAAACTTGAGCACAATTACGTTTAAAACAAGATAAAGTTTCTGAGTGGCGGATATTTAGGGGAATGGCATTCCATAACATGGCACTAGATACACTAAAAGAACCCTGGTGTAGATTTGTACGACTAAAAGGTATTCTCAGCGTAGTACGGTCATAAGAGCGTGTCCTAGTACTTCTAGATAATTGTAAAAGATCTGATAAATATGAAGGAGCCAAGCCATTAAGGGCCTTAAAAACTAAAACAGATTCTTGAAATTGTAAACGATATCTAAAAGGTAGCCATTTGAGATTTAAAAATAATGTATGGGATGGGACCGAAAAATCACAATCTAAAATAAGGCGAGCAGCATAAGGTTATGATTTTTGACCTTGACACTGACCTTATGAATTAGTGGCTTGTAAAGTTAAAACCTCTTCTGCGAATATTGATGAAACAGAGAAGAGGACGCGCTTGAGACGTATAATGTAAACGTTTGATTGTATTTGCAACAAAATCAACCGAAAAAATAAGTAGGTCACCACTGCAGTTATTTAGTTCTTTCCCTTGAAGGCCGTCTGCATGTTTGCAGAGTGCAGCCAAAACGAAACAACAGATCTTCAAGAAACTGGAGGGTTGATAAATTTTATGCATGGCCAAGCCAAGCTAAAAAGTAGTTATCTCTCCTTTGATCTTTTTCAAAACCCGTATTTTAAAAGGAAATAAGCTACACGGCATTGATTCTCCTACTGTTAATGAACACTTTAATGACCGAAAAGAATATGACCTAAAATTCCTTTGACCTCCAGGAGCATCTATATGATTGCAAAGTTTGGTGGTCAACTCTTCAACGGCTGATGCAACATCACCATATTCTACGTATTATTGAGAGAATATATATATGTATATGCCCTCGTGAAATGTCAGGAATGTAGCTTTTGATAGGTTTAGAGATATTAAAAAACAATTTTCCCAACTATTGCCGCTAAACGGTTCTCTCGCCCTGTTTGTGGTCATTTGTTGATTTCATCTATTCAATTGCCGCTGTCAATTTCGCTATAGCGATTCTGGCTGTAGCACTCGAGGAATCCCGTGTTGGCAATATAATTAATGTCGTGTTACATGACGGGGCTGGCTCATTTGAAAAAACATTATAACTCTTGAACCGCAATAGATGCGAACTTCTAATTTGTTGCCTGGTACTTCCAAGAATGAGTTCTTTTCCTTGACACGATCCCGAAGTTCTTGATACAAATGCAATTATGTGACCAATTCTGCTTCATGTCACATGACCATCGATATTTGGGGTCATTTTTTCGGGAAGAAAAACAGTTTGCGATAAGCACAGTCTCCAGGCGATCAAAAATCAAGCTTAACTTTCTCCATTCAAGCCATTATTTGGGCTCCAGGGACAATTTTCTAAACACATTTCAACGTACTAACATTTTCGGATCGATGAAGGAGCCATCTAGGGCCCAAATGAAGCTCAGAAATGTGTTCAACAGCTGCCGCTTACCAATATAGGCAAGTTTCTTAGAAGAAAAACGCAATAAAAAACTATAAGGTAGTAACCAGCAATGTGAAAAAAACGTGTCTGTGCGCGTAAAGCGACCAAAACAATGGTCGCGACCGAAGCGGCCCGCGACCATGTACTTACTTATTTGCAGTAAGAAGAGAAAGACCGCGTCATTGTACCAACAATGTCTAGTGGAATGTGTTATTTATTAGGTCTTTCCATTTCCAATGGAATAGACCTATTGATATTGTACGGATTATTATTATTATTATTATTATTATTATTATTATTATTCTATCCAACTGCTTAGTATGTAACAAAGTGCTTGATCTACAGCCACAATATTTGGTGCATGCGTAGAAGTCACTTCAAATCTGTTGTCGGTGGTCATGATTTTTGACCTTGACCTTGCCCTTATCAGTTATTGACTTGTAAAGTTAAAACTTCTTTTGCGAATATTGATGAAACAGAGGAGAGGACGAGCCTGTCACGTATAATGTAAGCCTTTGAATATATTTGCAACAAAATTAACAAAAAAATAAGTAGGTCACCACGGCTGATATTGAGTTCTGTCCCTTGAAGGCGTTCTGCTTGTTAACAGAGTGCAGCCAAAACGAAACAACAGATTTTCAAGAAACTGGAGGGGTGGTAAATCTTATACATGGCCAAGCTACAGTCTGTCTTTCAAAGCGTTACGTAACAATAACGAGCAGTTATCTCCATTTGATCTTTTTCAAACCCCGTCATGTTATAAGGGAATAAGCTACGGCATTGATTCTTCTAATGTTAATGAACACTTTAAGGACCGAAAAGAATATGACCTTAAATTTGACCTTTGACCTCCAGGAGCGTCTCTATATGACTTCAACATTTGGTGGTCAACTCTTAAACGGCTGATGCAAACATCACCATATTCACGTATTATTGAGAGAATATATATATGTATATGCCTGTGAAATGTCAGGAATGTAGCTTTGATAGGTTTAGAGATATTAAAAAAACAATTTTCCCCAACTATTAAGCCGCTAAACGGTTCTCTCGCCCTGTTTGTGGTCATTTGTTGATTTCATCTATTCAATTGCCGCTGTCAATTTCGCTATAGCGATTCGGCTGTAGCACTCGAGGAATCCCGTGTTGGCAATACAATTAATGTCGTGTTACATGACGGGGCTGGCTCATTTTTGAAAACATTATAACTCTTGAACCGCAATAGATGCGAACTTCTAATTTGTTGCCTGGTACTTCCAAGAATGAGTTCTTTCCTTGACAATGATCCCGTAGTTCTTGCTACAAATGCAATTATGGGACCAATTCTGCTTCATGTCACATGACCATCGATATTTGGGGTCATTTTGTCGGGAAGAAAAACAGTTTGTGAGAAGCACAGTCTCCGGGCGATCAAAAATCAAGCTTAACTTTCTGCATTCAAGCCATTGTTTGGACTCCAGGGACAATTTTCTAAACACATTTCAACGTACTAACATTTTCGGATCGATGAAGGAACCATCTAGGGCCCAAATGAAGCTCAGAAATGTGTTCAACAGCTGCCGCTTACCAATATAGGCAAGTGTGTTAGAAGAAAAACGCAATAAAAAACTATAAGGTAGTAACGAGCAATGTGAAAAAAACGTGTCTGTGCGCGTAAAGCGACCAAAACAATGGTCGCGACCGAAGCGGCCCGCGACCATGTACTTACTAATTTGCAGTAAGAAGAGAAAGACCGCGTCATTGTACCAACAATGTCTAGT
>JAVTVY010032538.1:0-13960 GCA_036873755.1 Hanleya hanleyi
TGTAAGCAGTGGATGTGATCTATGAGCGATGTTCCGCCATGTTGTTGTTGTTAAATCTAGAGCTGCTGAGGTTGTCCTTGCCTAGGCTAAACATGTGTGAACAATATTTTATATGTTAAAGATCACGGAGCCATCCTTGCTGTTCCACACAGAGTTCCAGATGAGATTTGGCTGTAAAAACATCAAATGTTACAAGTTCTCTTGCCCAGATATTGCGGGAAACGGCATACTGAACACGAGCAAGGACAGTGGAATGTTTCTAGGTTTACAGATGTAATACCATTTGTCGTATTCCATTACTTCAAAAGTATTGTTTTCCATTTAAATTATACGAAATTAATATATGTAGTGGTTGATGCAATCTCAGTAGGCCTCATCTCAGATATAACTTAACGGAACATTATGACTGATATCAACGTTATATAAATCCCGTGTGAATTTCACACTACATATGTTAGCCAATCAGGTGGACAGCTGGGCGAAACATCTTTAAAATAACGTCCCTTGTAATTACACCCAGGAGCACGTGGGTCAATATAGAAAAGAGAAACAGTATCCAAATAAGGCATCAGATCTAGACACCGTGCGAGGTAAAGGTAAACTTCAAAGGATTTACTCCCATCGAATGGTCTGCTTTCGTCAGGCGCAAAAGTTGTTGATGTATATGAACAAAACGTCCATCAATATCAAATTGACAGGAAAGAGTTTGTCGTCAATGGCTTATTATGGTATCTGGTAGAATATGGGCAAAACGTTTGTATGACTTTTTCATTGTGTCACCTCTATGGTATTCCCCTGACGTACGATCTTGGTGTACCTAGATTGGGGTTGACGGAGTTCTTAGTTTTCTTTCACGCCGAGAAATGCCCCAGTTGTAGCAAAGCTCTGATCATGCACTGCCGTGGTGAATACCTTAGAGTTACTTTATTTCTCGAGTCACTCAGTGCGGTATTGAGGCATTTATTTGCCAATGCAATGACTTAAAATTCGTTCTGTCTTCCCTTCCTATCACATAGTGTTGTGCCATTTTGTAGTAATCCCGCGAAGTTGTACTTTCGGTAGACTTGGTAAAGAGACATTTGATTGGATTAGGGCAAACATCGAACTGGCATATCTATTTCTAGGATTAAGTATTATAGGACTCTGGGACTCAAAAGATGGCGAATTAAATCAACGTCATTTCCGCAAAAGAACTCCAGGATTTAATCCTAGTTCTAAATTGATTTATTCTGCGGTTTAGAACGATTTAGACAGAGGAATCAAAACAATAATTCTGTTCATAAACATGCATATTAAATCTAAATGAAGACGACATTACACATACTCCGATGAATGTTGATCCATGTTTGTGTTCCGTCATTAATGACAGGTCAGGCCTGAATCATAGAGCACGACAAATACCACATTCCTTGATTCCCGGTCACGTATTACGGAAGAGTCCGTGATTTTATTCCTATTTATTTTTGCTGCATTTATTATCACGGCATAAATATGCGGTTATCCTTCTACGTCTGTCACAACTTTAATGCTGCAGCGTTATTCCCCATCAGGATAATATTTGACACAAACTAATGGCGGTATCTCATGCCATCTTTTTTTCGCAATTACATCAGGATAGTATTTGACACAAACTAATGGCGGTATCTCATGTCATCTTTTTTTCGCAATTACACATGTATTTATAATTGTATTTCTCACCTGATTCTGTTGTCAGTGTCTCTTTCACATCAGGGTTTCTTTGTTCTTCGCATCTTTTCTCCCATCCGTGCAACCTTCCAATAACTCTGATGCACCAATGCTCTCTCTCCAGTCTTCCGTAACTCTTCCATGTCAGGGGTACCCATTCACTTTGAGCTTTGCTTATGTGTTTAATGAATTATTTGTTTAAGGGCTTGTAACTCACCTGGGGGTAAAAATAGACTGAGAAATTATCAAAAATTTCTTAGAACGATATCGAATATTGGTGAATACATTTTTGCTAAGATAGAATTTTAACCTTCAAATCTTCTGACAATGCGCAATTGCCTCACCGATGCGCTGCAGCGGATCATCACTATTTGTTAATAGTTTCTAATCTGTTTATCGCTTAAATCCATTATTTGATTTCTCGAGTTTTATAAGTAAAATTTCTGGAAAAAAAATCATCATGGGGGTTGGACATTTGGTATGGTTATTCTGAATTTCGAATACATTAGTTCAAGCTAAATGCCCATAATTAGACGAAATGAACATAAAAATGCATGTTTACGAAATGTCTGACGTGGCCGTCATCTTGAATTTTCTATAATACTTTGCTCAGAATATTATAGAAATACACCCACTAAGGTTAACCCAAGTGTATATGCTATACAGACCGTCATTTTCACTGTCAAATATGTTTTCTTTTCTGAAAATGTTCATAGAAACCATGGTTATTTCATCCAAAACAGCGCCAACAATTCCTGACGCGTGCAGAGAACTGTTATTAGAGCAAATTGTATAGCGAAGTGATAGATGCATAGCTTGGGCACTAGGCAATCCATTGGTGTACCCATTTATGGAAGAATATGAAATTATCAGCGTGAATTTTAACGGGAAACATGTGTACCCATCTTTTGTATTTTCCGTTGATATCACGGGTGCCATGGAACAATACTAACAATTAATTGACCACACTCACCGATAACTCCTAAATCTACATGTTTTTTCCATGAACAGACGCAATACGCGTGACCGACATACATTATGCAGTCGGAACTAAAACGTGTGGATTGAAAATTGAAAATTCATTTAGAATGGCCAGCTTCTCTTCTGCGAAAACTAGCTTGTGAATAGTGCAGTGTTGGGCGCCTCAAGTCAGTTCGGTTCGGTTCAGCGCGGAGAGGGTGAAAAAGGCGAACGGAAGTGACGTCATCACCGGAAGTACATAACATATGATAGGAGCATGAACAATGGCCATGAACAGGTTCAGTGACGTCACCATGATCATGGGTTAAATAAGGCCATCCCTGGTAAAATGAGAAACCATGTAGTGAATTGAGGAGTCCAGGGGTGAAATGGGGAGATCAGGGTTGAAATTAGGAGACCTGGGGCGAAATGAAGATTATGAAGATTTATGATTATGATGTGGAGCAGTTTCATAGACTCAACCAATCATTCCATTATGGGATCACCAGGTTTGATGACGTAGGTATAATTTGTAAATAATTATTATATTTGATCACATTTGATCTATGGAGAGAAGGACCTAGAATAACCTTCCATGTCAATCACCATATCAGTGTAGATGTATACTATACAATGATGTATTTATATGGATATTATTGAGAAGTATAAGTATAATTTTAATTTTGAAGACTACAACGCACATGCGCGAAATAGATATATCATATTCAAGCTATCTTATTCAAATTGCTTAACCCTACCTGGCCTGGGGGGGGGGGGGCACTTTCCGCCCCCCTGTTGGTTTTTTGCTCCTATCTTTGGGACGACAAAAAATTAAGAGCTGAAACTCGGTGACTTTTTCGATTATGATATTGGGTTCATTTTGAGCCGATTTGCATGACCCCCGGAGCAGAGGATCATGGGTAAATTCAAAATGGCGGCCATGTGGGGTCCCATAAAAGTGATGTTTTTGTCATATTTCACTAATTTATCATGCAGTTTTTGCGAAAAAAAAACAAAAATAAAAAATTCGAAAACTCTGACCGAAAAATGATCCGAAAATGCTCTTTTTGAAAATGACGTCACAGTGACGTCATCATGGCGGCCATCTTGGGTTTTTTTTGCATTTTCTTGTAGAGCTTGACCCAAAGATATAGTGTGGTAAGTTTCAGCCCTCTAGCCTTAGCGATAACGAAAATATATAGGAGGGGGGAGGCACTTTCCGCCCCTCCCCAGGCTGCGGTACACCCCAAATCGCCCAGGCCAGATAGGGTTAAGACAAACACAAACTGTCTACTTGGAGAAGATGTTTTATTCCTAATGACTTTTATTCCGTATTCCCGCCCGCCACCAGATAGTGTCTACATGAATAAAGCATACGGCTTTCACAAACTGCTAGGAGATAGGAGTCTGCAGTGAACAGGTCATCCGAGAACTGAAAAGGTTGGATACAAATTAACGCACCACTGCCCCGCGGTATAAGTGTGGCAGTCTCAGTGATGATTATAGGGGCATACTCACGAGAAAATCCATACAATGGTCATGTCTGGAGGCAACAATGCGTCAATACTAAGGCATTTTCAGCTGCACGCAATAGCTAGACAATAGCCTCCGTGGGGGGTCTAATCGTGTATTTGCGCCAAATCGTGTAAACAAATTGCGCCTAATAACTTGTTGCGCCTAATCGTGTAGAAAATTTGCGCTTAATGGTGGAACTGCGCCTAATCGTGTGCGAAATTTGCGCTTAATGGTGGAAATGCGCCTAATCGTGTACGGAATTGCGCCTAATGCGGATATAATCTGTTCTAAAACCATGTTTTGATTGATCATTTCATTTTCGGAGCTAATGCTGCAAAAACACGTAAAACGCGTTGAAATGACCATGATGAAATGTTTCCAAAATCGACCAATTTCAACCCATACAAAGTAATGAAAATGTAGATATGGGAAAGCGGATCTTCGGTGTGTGTGTGTATAAGTGAAAGCGTTGAAACGAGATGTCCGCCACTGTTTTGTGATCTTTAGAGATAGTTCTCGCGAGAGTTGGGGTAAGGTATTTGATATGCTCAACTTGGACTTTTCCAATTTTTTCCACCGACCGATGAAAATCCTGCACTTCAATTTTGAAAATTTGAATTCACTAATCAAAAGTCGAAACATCCAACATTGCAAATGGTGACCCGCACAAGAGCCTGTATCATGAGCTGTCATATCTCGCAGCACCATCTGCATATTAAACGGAGACAATTCAAGTAGTAGGAAAATGTTAAATTGCCTGAGAGTTTTGGGGCGCTTGGGTGTGGGCGCGCCTGAGTAGTCGCGAATTCCGGTCACGTGACTTCCGGAAGCCGTCACTGCCGCCAAATTTTCTTTCGAGAAGTGACCCAAGGGTCACGGTGGCAGGGACGTCATACGGTGACGTCATCAGTGTGTGTGTGTACGTGACTGCACGCCGGTGGATGTGGATTACACAAACTGATGGCATCATCCTGGAAAAGTTTGAGGGAACTCCGCTCATGGAAGTGACGTCATCAATCCGTATAATAAGCTGTCATGTCTTGTAGCGCCACAATGTATGCTAAGGGGCGACAACTCGACATGTATCGCAGCACCACCTGTATACTAAGGGGAGACAACTCATCCTATAGCCAGCATTTGAAGCGTTGAAGCGCCCGCCCTTTAAGCGTTCAATGGTTTTCGCCACCCGCTCTTGAAGCGTTCATTCCTTTTCGCCGGTGGGCGCCGAAGGGTGTCTAGACGCCTCAACACCTCAGGTCCCTGAAACAGGAGGAAGAGTGGACCTAAAGTGGACCTGAAGCGCCGAAGCGATGAAGCGTTCAGACGCTTGACGTCAATCGTGGCAGTTGTGTGCTGAACTGGTGTTCATAGCGCTGTAGCGATCTATTTTTAGATCGGAGAAAATCTTGCGATCTGGTTGATCCAACCAACAACCAATGAGAACAGCGGAATGCCTCCTGTCCAAACCTGTCTGGTGGGGCTGGACGCACATGCGCAGTCAGCATAGACTACTCTGGTGCCAATGCCTGGCTTCCATGCCCCTCTGTCCACTAGTTCTCCGTATCGCGCTCCACACCTTCCTATACGACTCGTATTGTGCTTTCTATACTAATCTGCGCGTACAAGCAGTCGATCTATTTTACCCCAGAGCGAATGCCTGGTTCCGGGCTCTCCTTTGGTGCAAATCCCATGTCGCTCACCACATTGGTTCTCCATATACCGCATGCGGACTAAATCGTGCGCATGCGCAGTCCACCTCATTACTCTAGGGATCCATTTGGTGAAACCACTATGCCGATCCACCCGTTGGTCCACTTCAACTGTGACGTGAATGCTTTCCCAAATGTAGTCACTAATGACGGGTATACTTCGCTTTCAGTGAACTATCGTATTACCTTAAACAGAATAGTAGCAAAAAGGTGAAATGGCGGTCGGGTGAATAGGGGTAAACAAACGCGATTTTCATTGGCCGATTGGGGTCCGAGATAATTAACCAATGAGAGCCTGTCATGATGATAGCCCACTGTGCTGCTTTCTCATTGGGCAATTATAGGGGCTCGAGATAATTTAGTTCATGAAAAAGAAGGGAAATTTTTTTTTTGGTGGCCAGAAAAAATTTAAATTCCTTTTTACTGATGAAAAAGAAAAGAAATCGGACTATTTATATTTTTTCCAAGGCCGAAAAAATAAATAAAAATTCTTTTTGCACTGAAGAAAAAACGATTAGATGCAAATTATTTCCGGTGGCGCAGCGCCGCCGGATATCTGAATTCACTTACCATGAAAGCGGCCATCTTGATATTGGACGAGTAACAGGTGTTTTCTCGAGCCATACTTCGCAGACGTGCCGTGGAGTGATCCAACTATTTTCATATAACTACAGTATTGTATCACCCGTTCGAGGTTAACACATTAATATTAATTCTGTTAATATTAATATTAATTCATCGAATGAATGTCATTTAGTACTATTTTATTATGGCTATGACCAAATCGATGACCATACGTGATCAAGTTATTCACCTGTACGTCTGCAGCAAAATGTGTGAGATTGAACTGCGAGTTACTAAAAACTCGAAACAGTAAAACACGCGGATCGGATTGATGTGTAGAGAAAGTCGATCTAGGCTTAATTTACAATGACACACATCAATAAAGAAATAGTGGCTTGATGATGGGTCCCATATAATGATACAGCGCGAACTCTTACATCAGGCTATGTGAAGTGACTTTATACGTCAACCAGAGAACATGTGCTAGTTCGACATGCGGTTCATGTGCACATTATGCCAGCAAGCACTTAACTTCCGGTTAACCCCACACTTTCCAGATGGGTCTTTGCGCGAATTACATTAGGCAAACCTTTAACGAAAACAAACAAATCGGTTTTTTAACCATAATGGTGCATCGTGACCTGTATTCACCTGTTGCACACGTAATCGGCTTGTAATGCGCAGATTATCAGCTACAAACGTTTCCGCCGGCATTGATGCATCTGCATCAATAAGTTTTCTTGTTAATTATCATGTTGGGCTGCATGTCGGTCTATTTATACATACATCAGTCGTTATAAGGTATTCAAAATTTGGAGCAGTTGTTGGAGAATTGCATGGAAGCGGATCTGGCAGTAGTCTAGTAGGTGAAGATATCCCACTGGTATGGCGGGAGGGAGTGGCGGTGACGTCACTTCCAGTGATGACCTCACTTCCGTTTCGAGATGGCGGCACTTCCGGTCCAAGATGGCGGCTCAGGTCATATGTCACTTACGGCTATGAGATCACTTCCGGTCCGATGAGTAGCCCATATCGGATCGTGTGAGCAAATGTGGCTGGTGATACGGAGAGCCAGTGGGTTGAGAGACCTGCAGTTGTCTTAAACAAAACTCTGGGAGTCAGGCATTCCCACTAGTGCAGTATAGGCCGACTGCATATGCGCACGACCAACGAGTAGTATAGAAAGTCCAATTGGCTCGCATAGACAGGTGGGGTGAGAGACATGGAAGTTGCATCAAACGAGGGCCCAGAGGCTGGAAATTCCCAGTAGAGTCGTACAGGCCGACTGTGCATCTGCGTACGGCCTCCGCGTAGTATACAAAGTCCAAATCATTCGTTTAGGTAAGTATGGAGTCTGATACTGAGAACCAGTGGGGTGAGAGATATAGGAGTTGCACTAAACGAAAGCCCTAGAGCCTGGCATTCCCACTAGCGTTTTGGCCCACTGCGCACTTCCACAGAGTAGTATAGAAAGTCCAACATGGATCGTATATGTAGGGGGTTGCACAGATGTCGTTACAAGTAGATCACGTGGTCCAAGGTCTTCAAAAAATGTTCGCGTAACTATGTCAAAAGTCAATCCAACATGGCGGCACAAGGTCAAAGGTCAAGAAGTAGCACAGAAAGAGCAAATGAGGGCGAATAGCGGGCAGGTCGGCGGCTGTGTGGGTAATCAATAGGGTGATAGACCTGGAGGTTTCACTAATGTCATCTCTGGAGTCAGACACCCCCACAGGGTAGTTAGGTGGACTGCGCATGTAAGGGATCGAGTGCGCATGTGCACTTGGTGTGAAACGTGAATCCAGACGCTATTTCACGCCTCGCGACGGAAATGATAGTACGGATCAAGTGCGGATTGCGGGCATCATGTACGGATCAAGTGCGGATTGCGGGCATCATGTACGTTTTTTGTTGCGGATTTTTTTCATCGTATTGAGGCCTGACCGGGTCAGTGCTACCAATACAGTGGGTGATGTCTTTCTTTAGTATGAAGTTGGTGCCGCGACATATTCGTCCTACGCGTCATATGATGGGTTGTCACCCTTAGTATACTACGGGCTATATGACGAGCTGTCTCCCCTTAACACCCTATGGGTTATTATGATTAGTTGTCTCATCTTAGTACACAGCTGGTGCTGCGATACATTCGGCCTGCGGCGATATGATGAGCTGGTTTCCTTTAGTATCCCACGGGTTATATGATGAGTTGTCTGCTTTTGTGCTGGGAGACATGCCAGTTCATTATACGGGCTATTGTGCAGGTCATCATTTGCACTGTTGGCTGTTTCGACTTTTGATTGGTGAATTTAAATGTTCAAGATTGAAGTCCGGGATTTTCATCGGTAGGTGGAAAAAATTAGAAAAGTCCAAGTTGAGCATTTCAAATATCTTAAAATATCGCATCTTGCCCCAACTCTCGCGAGAACTACTTCTTATGATCGCCCCTGGCGGATGTATCCTTTTCCTCATACACACACAAGGGGAAGATCCGCTTCCCCATATCTACATTTTCATTATTTTGTATGGGTTGAAATTGACCGATTTCGGAAACATTTCATCATGGTCATTTCAACGCTTTTATGTCCTTTTGCAGCATCAGCTCAGAAAATGAAATGATGAATCAGAGCATGGTTTTAGAACAGATTATTTCCGATATCGTGAACTGTTCTTGAGGTTTAGTAGCTTTTCACAAATACAGTCGAAAAACTTGAATTCGGGGTGGACACAGCAATTTAATAAATAACTGTCTGGCTTGGAGTTATATTCTAGCAGCCCATCATGATGTTGGACGATGACTACACGATTAGGGGCTTTGATCACGTTTAAGCGCTATATGTCTTCATGTTGTGCACGTTTAGGCGCAGCCTCTATACACGATTAGGCGCATTCCCACAGTTAGATGCAAATTTTCTACACGATTAGGCGCAACGCATAATTAGGCGCAATATGATTTCTACGAATAAGCGCTTTTCCACGATTAGACGCATATTTCTTACACGAATAGGCGCATTTCCACAATTAGGAGCAAATCGCCTACACGAATAGGCGCATTTCCACAATTAGGAGCAATTTTTCTACACTATTAGGCGCAACGCGGAATTAGGCGCAATATTGTTCATATGATTAGGAGCAGTTGCATGATTAAACGCAGCCTCCTTACACGATTAGGCGCATTTACACAAATAGGCGCAAATTCCATACACGATTAGGCGCATTTCCACCACTAAGCGGAAATTTTGTACACGATTAGGCGCAGTTCCACCACTAAGCGCAAATTTTCTACACGATTAGGAGCAACGCGTTATTAGGCGCAATTTGTTTACACGATTTGGCGCTGACACGATTAGGCGCAAATACACGATTAGGCCATCCACAGTACCCCACATGAAGTACCGCCGAGAGGCCTAACAGGAGACAAGTCAATCGACGATCGCCGGGAGCGTGGCTTAAAAGGTACTGTAGGAGACGCATTGGAAGCCGAACAGACGTGAACGCCATCATCAGTCTGTGCACGCGTGGGGAAAATGGCTATGCAATGGTGACCAAAATCGATTGCCCCAAAGAAGTGTGATAAAATGCAAGCGTCTAGTCCGTCAAATAATCAGCCGTTGTCCATTAAAGAATTTCCGTGTCCATAATCCAAAGACCTATTCCATATAACAGCATTAGCACCAAACCAACCAAACAACAGTCATAGTAGATATATATAAACATAGGTTAGTTTCCTGTAAGAGAGATGCGGTCATCAGTTTTCAATGATGCCGGCAAGACATCATGATTTTCCAAAGTATCGCTGATCAGTATTCTTAATCTATATGATTTTCGTTTTAAAGTCGTTATCTAGAGAATGATGTATCTCAGTCACGCTTTGATTGTGAATGTTCATGTGGTTCTTGCAGTACATGGGTTCAGTCCCTCCCCCCCCCCCCGTAGCCCCGGGCAAAGCGCAATTATACACAAGTTACGAAACATAACGCCATATATCTCGAACACTTCGCCCTTATTTTGCTATCAGCATGCGATATGTATCGCCAAATTTGAGAAACTTTGAATGAAGGCGCTTGGTGTTATAGCTCTGTTTCTGCAATAATGTTTTGTGACGTTGATTAAAATCATAACAGTTAACACAGGATCTAGCAAATGCTACCAGGCGAAATATGTATAGGCCATATGCAGGTCCCACTGGAATATTGCTGTCCGGAAAGGTGTAGTTTATGATAACAAAATTGTAATCATCTCTTTTGTCGTAAAGTCGACGAGAGGGAAGGCCCGCTAATACAGATATATGTCTAAATATAATGTACCGTTTGGGTTATCTGTAGTTTCCTTCAAGTCTAGTGAAGGTGGATATACATTCTTGACTGCGTCATTTATTTAGCGATTATACACAGCGATAAGATCGTCTTTATAGTATTTGACGAAGGAATAATATCGTCTATATATAGCATTTGGCGAAGGAACTAGCTTTGAAATGATCGATTTTTAAAAGCGCATGCATAAAGTCGTTTTCATAAGAGAACAGATATAGGTCAGCCAAAAGGGGTGCACAATTAGTGAGGTGGCTTAGTGAAATTATATTTACCTAAGTGACAAAAGCATGATTTTTTCACCAGAGGATCCCCTAGGGTCACTCTCCTGAAAAATCTGTGGCTGCAAAAAAAATTCACCAGTGTGACGTCACAGTGACGTCTTTTTGACGTTTATACTTTAAATGTAGGCTAAAATACAGAATATCGTCAAAGTAAGGTTCTTGAAGTAAACCACCACGATTTTTCTAACTGTAACAAGCTGTGTAATCAGCAGATGTAATTATGAGTTCAAAATATATCATTTTTCAGACTATATGGTGAAAACGAAGAAACGACTAGTATAGAAAGCAGCAATTTTGAGGGTGGGTGGGGTGTGTTTGAGGGACCATCCGTGGTCCGAATGCGTAGTGTGAGGTGTCAAAGTGAAGCTCTGGTGATGTAAACCACGACTTGGGGGATGTCCATGTCATATGTGACGTGATTGCTGACGTCAGCGGTAGGAGTAGTACCCAAAGTGCGCATTTTGGGTGGTGCGAAGGAAGGTGTTTGAGATAGAGATGGACCATCCATGGTTCGTATGTATCGTGCGAGATGACAAAGTGAAGCTCTCGTGGTGTAGACTACGACTTGAAGGATGTCCATGTCATCTGTGATGTCATTGTTGACGTCATTAGTAGGTGTACTACCCAAGGTGGGTCTAATGGGGGTGTGAAGGAAAGTGTTTGGATTAGAGATGGGCCATCTGTGGACCGAATGCGTCATGTGAGGTGTCATCTTGGAGCAACGACCGCCAATGTCAAGCTTAACGCTTCAACGCCCTGGTGAAATAGCTCAGAAGCTCCGATTTTCTAGATATTTTATGGAATTGTCACTAGTTCATCAAAATGCAGTGACGCTCGTCAGCGCTCGTTGTTACGGCTTAACGCCCTATCCGTATGCCTTAACGCCCGTCTCAACGCCTTAACACCCGTCTCAACGCCTTATCCTAACGACCTAACGTGCATATATCAGTCAATCGGCAGGCTGGAGAAGTAACCATACAGTGTAGCCATAAGGGCATTCACAGCGTACACACTGTGACATGTAAAAGCATGTAACAAAATGTAGCACTATATATGACTCTTTATGTTCATCATAATCAACGTTGGTCAGGATGGCCGAGTGGTCCAAGGCGCCAGTCTACATATTTGGGACGTGGGTTCGAATCCCACTTCTGACACACACCTGTTTCGTTATTCTTCGCCATGTTGCAAAACCATTGTACAAATATAGCACAATATATGAATCATTATGACCACGATAACCAGCTTTGGTCAGGATGGCCGAGTGGTCTAAGGTGCCAGTCTCAAGATCTATGAAATTGTCTTCCCCGGGGTATGGGTATACTGGTCTGCAGATGCGGGCGTGGGTTCGCATCACACTCCAGACTCGCACCATTTACTGGTCACACGGAGTCATAGAAAGGAGAATGTTGTTGAGATAGTGTAGTCTCTCAATTTCGGGTAAATAAAAGTCAACGAAATTAACCCAGTTTAGTGTTACAGAAATCAGAAACTATCAGGGTTGATTTTTTGGGGAATTTTCTGGGAAACCCCTGTTCTATTTATAGATCACTTGGGAGTAGTAGAGAAAGGGGAGGTTCGGGGGTGCAAACAAGCGCGTTTGGAGCGGTGGCCATGTTCGCTCTAGCTACCTGGTAGAGTTACCTCAGCGTATCTAGAAGTGACGTCACAGAGGTCATATGCAAATTTTTAGGTCAACTTGGGGTCGTGGTGGACCAACACCTCAATACCTATGTTAATGACTTAACGCTTTATCTTAACGTCATAACGCCCTAGCAAAACGCCCTGATGCCATGATGTAGAAAGATGAGAGAACAACAAGAATGACAGGCCAATCATGTTATTAGTCCCTCCAGTACATCATACCCACGCTGGGGGAGCCGCGTTGGGTATGTTTAAAATTCAAGTAGGCTCTTATCCAATTAGAAATCGTCATTTGAGAAAGTTTAATCTTCGGTCATAACCGCTTTTGGCCTAAGCGTCGTCAGGCAGGCAAGGATACTGTAACGGCAGCATGTCCTGAAACACTTGCTTGCACATTTGGGGCGTATAAAGTAGGGTGGTCATTCTCGAGGTGCACAGGGATTTATTTGAGAGATTGAGGTTCTATATCTCATCCAAAGATGAAGTGTAGGGTGTCATCTTGAAGCTCTCGTGGTGTAGACCACGACTTGAGTGATTCCCATGTCATCTGCGACGTCATTGGTGACGTCATCAGTACGGTACGAGTGGTGGCGAAATTTTGATTAGTCGACCAATACATACGGACTGATAATCCCTATATGTACAGACACCACCACCACCACACACCACCTCCCACAAGCGTTGACGCCCGTCATCGCTCGGTGGTGGTGGTACATGTAGCTCCCCTAGGGCAGAGCTCTTGGATCGGAGCGCTCGAGACTGTTGGAGACTGAGCTTGGAGCTCTTGGAGGGCAGAGCTCAGAAGTGACGTCATCGTAGGCATGCGCACTCCAGGGTAGCTAACTGCAGAGATAATCTAGGCAGTGCGTTGTTTACAGATTTCACAATCTTCCTGAATGTTTACATGCGCCGATACACTGTACGTAAACTGAGTGTGTGGTGAATAAAACATTATTTATTCATTAAAAGGTTATGGCAGCTGATAAAGTGAACTAATTAGACTGTGATGTATTAACCTCACAAAATTTCAGAGATAGGTTGCTGTTTATTGTATCTCGGTAAAAACTTGTGTTAAACTGATGAAAATGTCCAAACGTAATTCTCAATTTGGTGACCATTTTGAATTCATCAGAGCTGGACTATATTGTCACGGTACATATACTGAACATCAGTATCATGTGCCTTTTATGTAAAAGTTTTCACCATATGAAATAGAAATGCGTACAAAGGGTAGGTGGTTAGTTTAACCCTATCTGGCCTGGGCTTTTTGGGACCTCTTGTGGCCTTAAGG
>JAVTVY010032539.1:0-15507 GCA_036873755.1 Hanleya hanleyi
GCCCATTCCAAGGGATCCACGGTGTCCAGTTTCTCCAGCATCGTCTCTAGCGACACTCGGTTAATGATGGTAAACGGTTGGTCAAATAACCGGATGTTACTGCTCGGGTAAAAATATCGGACTTGGACTGTCTCTTTATGCTGCAGCACATAACCAAACACCAGATTCAATTTGAAGGCCGTAGTTTTATCTTTGAAGATGGCTTCTACGTAGCTACGTAGACGGGTGAGGTCGGTCAGTCGGAAATTGTAGATATCTTGAATAGGGCGATGACGGTAGAAACAGTGCCGGATCATGGGCCAATGGCGCCGATAAATGTCACTCACTGGATGGTCTTCGTGTAACAGATCGCTGGGAACATTTATGGCTTCGTCCACGAAGTGTACTTTACCCTCCACGTCGTACAAAATCTGGCCCAAGGTCTTGTCGTCGGAATTTGACTGTTGAATTAGGGCGACATCATCATCGGCCCTCGTGCGATGGGTGGGAGTTCCCCCTGTTTCGATATTGATGCCTACGGGCTCTTCTATCTGCAAACGTGGCTGCGGAACAGGGTGTCGTGTGCGTTGGTGTCGCAGCAACTGACTGGTCAGTTTGAAAAGCCGACCACATTCTTCGCATGGACGCTTGGGTACTTCATGGCGTGCACGTGTGTGGCGCTGTAAATGATCCGGGCGCTGAAACGACAGTGTACATATCGTACAGTTATACCGGGCGGTTCCTTCGTGCTTGGTAGCCTCATGGCGGCGCAAGTCATGCAGACGAGTGAATGATTTCGAGCACGTAGTACAAGTGAACATCTTGGTGGTTGACAGAGTGTCTGATGAAACGGCCAGACCGCTTTCCTTTTATAGCACGCTAGCTGATATCATGTTCGGGCACTTCCGTGTCTCTTCGGATGTAAAAGTCCCGGGATGTAAAAGTGCCCGAATGTTTACGAATGTTCCACCATTCCGGACTTCTATCAGGTCCATGTCCAGAAGCTCTCATACGCCGCCATTTTGGAGCCGCCATGTTGGATCCGTCATTTTGGAACCGCCATCTTGGATATGTCCCATAATGCACTGGGTCAAAATACTCGCTTCTGATTGGACGAGAGCTCTGTGACGGATTTTAAATACTCGCTTCTGTTTGGTGTACGTCGCTAAAGGTCACCGGAACTGACCTTTGACCCCGGCGCGCGCAGTGTAAAGGTTTCCACCGCTCCGCGGTGGAAACCTTTGCGCGCCGGGGTCAAAGGTCAGTTCCAGTGACCGTCACAGAGCTCTCGTCCAATCAGAAGCGAGTATTTTGACCCAGTGCATTATGGGACATATCCAAGATGGCGGTTCCAAAATGACGGATCCAACATGGCGGCTCCAAAATGGCGGTGTATGAGAGCTTCTGGATATGGACCTGATAGAAGTCTGGAATGGTGGAACATTCGTAAACATTCGGGCACTTTTACATCCGGGGACTTTTACATCCGAAGAGACACGGAAGTGCCCGAACATGATATCAGCTAGCGTGCTATAAAAGGAAAGCGGTCTGGCCGTTTCATCAGACACTCTGTCAACCACCAAGATGCTCACTTGTACTACGTGCTCGAAATCATTCACTCGTCTGCACGACTTGCGCCGCCATGAGGCTACCAAGCACGAAGGAACCGCCCGGTATAACTGTACGATATGTACACTGTCGTTTCAGCGCCCGGATCATTTACAGCGCCACACACGTGCACGCCATGAAGTACCCAAGCGTCCATGCGAAGAATGTGGTCGGCTTTTCAAACTGACCAGTCAGTTGCCGCGACACCAACGCACACGACACCCTGTTCCGCAGCCACGTTTGCAGATAGAAGAGCCCGTAGGCATCAATATCGAAACAGGGGGAACTCCCACCCATCGCACGAGAACCGATGATGATGATGTCGCCCTAATTCAACAGTCAAATTCCGACGACAAGACCTTGGGCCAGATGTTGTACGACGTGGAGGGCAAAGTACACTTCGTGGACGAAGCCATAAATGTTCCCAGCGATCTGTTACACGAAGACCATCCAGTGAGTGACATTTATCGGCGCCATTGGCCCATGATCCGGCACTGTTTCGTACCGTCATCGCCCTATTCAAGATATCTACAATTTCCGACTGACCGACCTCGCCCGTCTACGTGGCTACGTAGAAGCCATCTTCAAAGATCAAACTACGGCCTTCAAATTGAATCTGGTGTTTGGTTATGTGCTGCAGCATAAAGAGACAGTCCAGGTCCGATATTTTTACCCGAGCAGTAACATCCGGGTATTTGACCAACCGTTTACCATCATTAACCGAGTGTCGCTAGAGACGATGCTGGAGAAACTGGACACCGTGGATCCCTTTGAATGGGCCCAACAACAACGCCCCAACACCAAGTGGACAGTGGAGAGTGTGACCAATGTTACGTTTTTCGTTACCAAGCTGACCGACCACTCCCATCGGCTGAATGCGTCACTCATGCGCTGATGAATACCATAACATGCCGTACATACTCTATATGTCTACATGTTGATCGTTGACGGTACGGAGGTGACCGAAGAGACACGGATGTTACCGAAGATGTCAAGGCTCGGCCCTCGACTTGGGGATAGTTGAACTGAGTGTGCTAAAAAATAGATCACCAGCTAACGTGCTATAAAAGGGAAGCGGCCTGGACGTTTCATCAGACACTCTGTCAACCACCAAGATGTTCACTTGCACAACTTGCCAGAAGCTGTTTACTCGTCTAGATAAGTTACGACGCCACGAGGCCTCCATCCACAACGATGCTCGGTATACTTGTATAATCTGCGCACGGTCATTCAATCGGGAGGATCATTTACTGCGTCATGAGAGGGTACTTCACGAGGGTGCGACGGTACTATGTAATGATTGTGGTCAACTCTTCAAACGACCCAGTCGGTTTAGACAGCACCAACGTTTGATGCATGCCCCGTCTCTACGGTTTGGGCGACAACTTTCCACTAAAGAGAGGCCGCGGAAGGTCAGACCCAGTGAAGATGAACCCGGAGAGACGAACGCCACTGGTGATGCGATGACGAAGAGCCTGCCTATACCCACGGTCCAGGAGGGCCTGGATATCCAGCCGGACCCCACTGTTACGGTTTCGAGTCATACGCCTGATAACATCGAACATTTTCTGGACGAGCCCATAAATGTTCCTAGCGATCTCTTACAGGGCGCCCATCCAGTGAGTGACATCTATCGGTGCCATTGGACCATGATACGGCACTGTTTCTACCGTCATCCCCCTATTCAAGATATCTACAATTTTCGACTGACCGACCTCGCCCGTCTAGGCAGCTACGTGGAAGCCATCTTCAATGACCAAGCAACGTCCTTCAAATTAAATCTGGCGTTTGGCTATGTGCTGCAGCATAAGGAGACAGATCAAGTCCGATACTTTTACCCGAGCAGTAACATCCGGGTATTTGACCAACCGTTTACCATCATTAACCGGGCGTCGCTAGAGACGATGCTGGAGAACCTGGCCAACGTGGATCCCTTGAAATGGGCCCAACAACAACGCCCCAACACCAAGTGGAAAGTGGAGAGGGTAACCAATGTTACGTTCTTCGTGACCAAGCTGACCGACCAACCCATCGGATGAATGTATTCACCCAGGCACTGATAGATTCTCAGAATGCGCAAACAACTATCGGAGGATATGTTGCCTCAACGGTATCCTGGCTTGACCAACGGTGATTAGAATAAACGGTTCAGAGCGAACATGGCCGAAGATGGAACTTTCTGAAATGAAGACTTCTGATTGGACAAGAATACATCTAACGGACAGGAACGAATATGACAGATGCAAATGGTGGCCTCTGATGGGACAAGTCTTCTTGAATTGTAACACCAAGTGGATAGTGGAGATAATGACCAATGTTGCGTTCTTCGTGGTTAAACTGACCACCACCTCCATCGGATGAAAGTATTCACCCATGCACTGATAGATACTCAGAATGCGCAAACAACCATCTGAGGATATGTTGCCTCAACGGTATCCTGGCCTGCCCGACGATGATTAGAATAAACGGTTCAGATGGCACTTTCTGAAATGGAGACTTCTGATTGGACACGAATACATCTAACGGACAGGAACGAATATGAAACATGCAAATGGTGGCCTCTGATTGGATAAGAATCTTCTTGAATTGTAAATATACCCAACGCGGCTCCCCCCAGCGTGGGTGTGATGTAACATTGGGGAAAATAAAATATATGAAAAAAACTTCTTGTTGTTGTTGTTCTCTCATGTGTCATCCTTGTTGTTGTTGTTGTTCTCTCTCTGGTCTATATCATGGTGTCATGTTAGAGTGTTAAGGTGTAACGACGGGCGTTGACGGGCATCACCGCAGTTCGAAGAATTAGTGACAATTCCATGGAATATCAGAGCTTCTGAGCTATTTCACCAGGGCGTTGAAGCATTAAGAATGGTGTTGGTGGGCGTTGCTACAAGATGACACCTCACACGGTCCACTTGGACCGCGGATGGTCCATCTCTACACCAAATAACATCCTTCACTGCTAAAAAAAAGGCCCACTTTCGCTACAACTTGTACTAATGACGTCACCAATGACGTCACAGATGCTATAAATATCCCTGAAATCAGGGTCTATACTCCGAGAGCTACAACATGATACCTCACACGACGCGGATGGTCCATCTCTACACCAAATACCTTCCTGCACTGCCCCAAAAGGCTCACTTTCGCTAATACTCCTACTGATGACGTCATCGATGACGTCACAGATGCTTCGGACATGCCTCAATTCGGAATGTACACCTCGAGAGCTACAAAATGACACCTCACACGACGCATTCGGACTAGGGATGGTGCATCTCTACACCAAACTCACCCTCACGCACCCACAAAATGTCCACTTTCGCTACTACTCGTACCGATGACGTCATCAATGACGTCACAGATGACGCGGACACCCCTCAAATCGGAATGGACACCCCGAGAACTACAAGATGACACCTTCCAGGACGCATTCGAACCGCGAATAGCCCATCTCGACCCCAAATACCTTCATGTACTGCCCGAAAATGTCCACTTTCGCTACTACTCGTACCGATGACGTCATCGATGACGTCACAGATGATGCGAACATCCCTCAAATCGGAATGTACACCCCGAGAACTACAAGATGACACCTTCGAGGACGCATTCGAACCGTGAATAGCCCATCTCGATCCCAAATACCTTCATGTACTGCCCGAAAATGTCCATTTTCGCTACTACTCGTACCGATGACGTCACCGATGACGTCACAGATGACGCGAACATCCCGCAAATCGGAATGTACACCCCGAGAACTACAAGATGACACCTTCAAGGACGCATTCGAACCGTGAATAGCCCATCTCGACCCCAAATACCTTCATGTACTGCCCGAAAATGGCCACTTTCGCTACTACTCGTACCGACGACGTCACCGATGACGTCACAGATGACGCAAACATCCCTCAAATCGGAGTGTACACCCCGAGAACTACAAGATGACACCTTTCAGGACGCATTCGAACCGTGATTAGCCCATCTCGACCCCAAATAACTTCCTTCGCTGTCCCAAAATGGCCACTTTACTTACTACAACCAACTGCGCATGCGCAGATTAACGCGACGTGCATTCAAAAACACACCATTCTGACTGTACCCCACACAAGCTTCACTTTGACACCTCACGCGACCCATTCGAACCGTGATTAACTCATCTCTAACCCAAACACACCCCTACATAGCACCCAAAATGCCTGTTTTCTATACTACGGCCAGACTGCGCATGCGCAGACTATTGAACACGGACGAACCATTAGTGTAGTCAAGTGCTCCTCCACGAGAGCTTCAAAATAAGACCTCACTCGACCCCATTGGACCATGAGTGGCCCACCTAGACTCCAACATGTCCACCCCGTATGGGCCTATACACCCATAGCCATGCAGTATAGGCCTATGGGCCTACCCAGGGCTCGGTGAAATTTTTCAAAAATTTCACCGATTCGCTCCGCAACACTTCCTATCGTGTTCTAAATGACGAGACGAGTAAAACGAGACCCCACAACCCTACCGCAAATGCATAGAAGTGGGTTTCCCAGTAGGATAAACATTGAACCTATACCCCAGTATGGGTCTATATGGGGCTCGGTGACTTTTTCAAAAATTTCACCGATTCGCACGGGGACACTTCCTATCATGTTCTAAATGACGAGACGAGTAAAACGAGACCCCACAACCCTACCGCAAATGTATAGAAGTACGTTTCCCAGGGGGACAAACATCGATCCTATACCCTCAGTATGGGACTATATGAGGCTATATCGTACTTTTTATACGCCCGCCCAAAAGGCGGTCGTATTATGGGATGGCGGTTTCCGTCCGTCTGTCCGTCTGTCCGTCTGTCCGGTTCTCGTGTCCGGTCTATATCTGGGACAGTTTCCTATCCACAGCTCCAATTTTTGGTGAGTGGATACCCTATGGGGAGCCGATGTGTCGCGTACCAAAGTGAAGGTCAAGGTCACAGGTCAAAGGTCACTGGCCTAAAAAACAGGAAATCACTGAAGTGTTCGTGTCCGGTCTATATCTCTGAACGTTTTCTATCCACAGTTGCAATTTTTTGTGAGTGGATACGCCAGGTGGAGACGATGTGTCGCGTACCAAAATTGAGGTCGAGGTCAGAGGTCAAAGGTCACTTGCCAAAAATCAGGAAATCATTGATCGTTGACAGTTTTCTATCTAAAGTTCTAATTTTGGTGAGTGGATGCCCTAGGGGGGGGAACGATGTGTTGCATATTAAATGTAGGTCAAGGTCAGAGGTCAAAGGTCAGTGTGATTAAAAAATCAGGAAATCGTTAAAAATTTCTAATTTTTTGTGAGTGGGTTCAATAGGCCGAAATGAAGTGATGCGTACCAAAAAATAGGTCAAGGTCAAAGGTCACCGACCCCAAATTAGGAAATTATTAAAAATAATTTTTTTTGTGTCAATAGATACATTAGGGGGACACGATGAGTCACATACCAAAATGTAGGTCAAGGTCAAAGGTCAAGGTCACTGTGACCCCAAAATCGTGAAATTGTTAAAAATCATGAATTTTTGTGTCATTGAGAAATTGAGGGGAGACGGTTTGTCATGTACCAAAATTTAGGTCAAGGTCAAAGGTCAAGGCCACTGTCACCCCAAAATCAGGAAATCATTAAAAATCATGATTTTTTGTGTGCATTGTTAGATTGAGGGAAGACGATGTGTTGTGTATCAAAATTGAGGTCAAGGTCAAAGGTCAAGGTCACTGTGACCCCAAAATCAGAAATCATTAAAAGTCACATTGACATATGCCTGTCGAAGACGAGGTCGTGTAATGCGATGTTGCGTTCTGTCCATTCATCCATTAAAATTTGTTGTCCATGCGATAGCTCCAGTTTCAAGGTATGGATTGGTACCAAACTTTGAGTATACCTTACTCGCATGGCAAAGTGGAGCCATACATATGAGGTCAATTTGTCAAAGGTCTAGGTCGCAAAAATGAATCAAGCTTAGCTGACTAAATGTGTTGGAATATTGTTGGAATATTCGAAGTTCTTTCCCCTGCATTTATATGGTATTGTCCTGTGGAGTTGTCTCCCATGTTTGAAACGCTTCATTTAGTTAAACTGTTGTGAAATAAAAACCATACATTTACTAATTTAACAGGGAGAGGAGTCCTTTATGAACTTCACACCTGTTTATTAACTCAAGGACAAAGGTTTACTTCATCTCTTTCTTCTTCCTTCATGAAAAATTCTCTCATCTGAAAGGAATTCATTTGCAGGAAAACTACTATTTTCTTGTGTTTCACTATTGTCGATTTCAGTGTGGGATATGTGAGCTCTAAGCTATTGCTTCAAGGTCAACTAGTTACCAAGAGTTGAGCTCATTTTAGTTTATCATTCAATATAAGATGTGATATATGTTACATTCTTATAAGCAAAAAATTGTAGACCTTTCTCTGGATTGCTAGATCAATTGGAATCCAGGCTATCAAACAATCTTGAAATTTGAACCAATGTAATTCCAGATATACGGGCGTATATTGAAGCCCCTTGGGCTCTTGTTCAAAAATTTCACCGATTCGCACGGGGACACTTCCTATCATGTTCTAAATGACGAGACGAGTAAAACGAGACCCCACAACCCTACCGCAAATGTATAGAAGTACGTTTCCCAGGGGGACAAACATCGGTCCTATACCCTCAGTATGGGACTATATGGGGTTCGGTGACTTTTTTAAAAAATTTCACCGATTCGCACGGGGACACTTCCTATCATGTTCTAAATGACGAGACGAGTAAAACGAGACCTCACAACCCTACCGCAAATGTATAGAGGTACGTTTCCCAGGATGGTCCTATACCTCCCATACTCCATATAGGCATTTTCCCGTAATTTAGGATAAAGTCCGTATTCCGTATTTTTTCAGGAAAATTTTTACATACACCCACCCTGGAACTAGGGGAAGATAACTCTGTTGATAGACAAGCCCCGTTAAGCCCGGCGACCTATATACCCCTCATACCCCATATGGGCATTTTCCCAGGTTTTTCGATAAAGTCCGTGTTCCGTATTTTTTTTTTCAGGAAAAATTTTACATGCAGCCACCCAGCCATCAAATACCCCTCCACCTAGGCTTCACGTTGATACCTCACTCGACCCCATTCGACCATTAGGGGCTCCCCTAGATGCCAACACGTCTATTTTCATACCCTTGGGCCACCGCGCATGCGCAGAATGACCCTAATTCAACCCCACACCCAGTCCATCAGATGCCCCTTCATGAATGCTTCACTTTGATACCTCACTCGATCCCATTGGACCATTAGGGGCTCCCCCAGCTCCAAAAAGGCTATTTTTATGCCCTTGGGCCACCGCGCATGCGCAGAAGGCCGATATGTCAACCCCACACCCAGTCCATCAGATGCCCCTTCACGAATGCTTCACTTTGATACCTCACTCGACCCCATTGGACCATTAGGGGTTCCCCTAGCTCCAAAACGTCTATTTCCATACCCTTGGGTCACCGCGCATGCGCAGAATGCCGATATTTCAACCCACGCCCAGTCCATCAGATGCCCCTTCACGAATGCTTCACTTTGATACCTCCTACGACTCCATTGGCCCATTAGGGACTCCCCTAGCTCCAAAACCGCTATTTCCATACCCTTGGGCCACCGCGCATGCGCAGAATGCCGATATTTCAACCCACACCCAGCCCATCAGATGCCCCTTCACGAATGCTTCACATCGATACCTCACTCGACCCCATTGGTCCATTAGGGGCTTCCCTAGCTCCAAAACGTCTATTTCCATACCCTTGGGCCTCCGCGCATGCGCAAAATGCCGATAGTTCAACCCCGCGCCCAGCCCATCAGATGCCCCTTCACATATGCTTCACTTTGATACCTCACTCGACTCCATTGGCCCATTAGGGGCTCCCCTAGTTCCAAAACCGCTATTTCCATACCATTGGGCCACCGCGCATGCGCAGAATGCCGATATTTCAACCCCGCGCCCAGCCCATCAAATGCCCCTTCACGAATGCTTCACTTTGATACCTCACTCGACCCCATTGGTCCATTAGGGGCTTCCCTAGCTCCAAAAAGGCTATTTCCATACCCTTGGGCCTCCGCGCATGCGCAGAATGCCGATAGTTCAACCCCGCGCCCAGCCCATCAGATGCCCCTTCACATATGCTTCACTTTGATACCTCACTCGACCCCATCGGTCAACTAGGGGCTCCCCTAGTTCCAAAAAGGCTATTTACATACCCTTCGGCCACCGCGCATGCGCAGAATGACGATATTTCAACCCCACACCCATCCCATCAAATGCCCCCTCCCCTAAGCTTCACTTTGATACCTCACTCGACCCCATCGGCCCACTAGCGGTCCCTACAGATTGCCGAACACTTCCACGAAAACCCACGAGTTTGGGACTACTTTCGGTCCGCAGAGGCAGACCGCATCACCGCCTGACCGCATCACCGCGGAGAAATACATGCCCCCAAGGTCACGCCCCATTCACCCAGACCAGAAGTGACGTCATACCTGCGCACAACACTCCTGCGCACACCCCCCCCCCAATACCCCCCCAATGTCCGAGTTGTCTCCCTTGCATCCATAGTGTACAGATGGCGCCACACCCCCAATTGTGACGTCATTTTTACATCCGGGGGAAAGTTAACTCCATTTACCGTTTGTATACTACTCGGCTGTTCATATAGGTGCATCTACTTCATAAATTTTCTCCACGCTTCAATATGTATATAGTATGATCCAAAGTTCACTTCAGCGTTCTCCTCAATCATGACCTGTGCCCCCGAGTCCATTAGATAAACAATGTTTTGTCTTGTCACCATATTTCACTCACTTTAAGTACCCGGTACGCGATATATGTAATATATAATTTATGTCAAGTTGGGCATATGTAGCTGTATAGAAGTTTATTACGTCTCCCATCACTGAAATTACAGTCCCGATTTGATAGATGGTCCGTACGTAGAAGACAGGCGGCAGATTCAGATCCCTTTCAACTTTGTGAGTTCTATTTACTTATATATTAGAAGTGCATGGGCACACAAAGAGTATACTGCGAATTTTTTTTGTTGTTTTTAACACAACTTTGGGCTAAAATGGCTTCAAATCAACACCACTGTGCTGAAATCACATATTCGTGTTGATTTTAACACAAGGTAGTTCCAACAAAATTCTGGTGCAGAAATGTCTTAAACACAGATTTTTCGCAATGTAACAACTTATTAGGATAAAAGTAACTCCGAAAATGGAAGTCATGGTGATAAATGACTTCCATTTTCGGAGTTACTTTTATCCTAGTTTATGTGAAATTGATCTGTGGGAACAATGGATAACAACTTATCCAATGGAGTGTTTTAAATTATGTACATTGTCGTATAAAGCCAGTCCTTCTGCAAGGAAAAGAACGATAGGGTAATTTGTTCAGGAAGTCAGAGTATCCAGTTCCCAATTCAAATATTCATTTTTATAAAATATTATCATACTGTACATCCAAAACATAATATACTTACTAGACCATTTTATAATGCATTCCAGCAATTTCGTCATATTCTATTTACAAATGATCATTTAGTCATTTTTTCCAGTCATCTCCAAGGTCCGCTAGTCGCCCTTATGGGTTAGTGTATAGGGTGTAGGTTGGAAAATCTCAAGTCCGCACCCGGGCGACTTTGCCGTTTCTGCCTTACTGATGACGTCACAGATTGCGTAGACATCACCCGAGTCGCATTCTACACCATGAGAGCCTCATATTTGACCCATGATGGTCCCTCAATCGCACCCCATGTGCACTTCCAAAATGCCCGCTTTATCTACTACTCTTCCATTGCACACCACGACGTCACTTATGGTCCAAAGTACTCCAAGCGTAGTCTACATGCCGAGAGCTTCAAGATGACAACCTGTACGGCGTATTCGGACCCAGGATGAGCTCTCAATCGCTCAAACACGCCCCTGTACAATGCCAGCTTCCGTTACTGCTCCTCGACTGCGCTTGCGCACCGTGACATCACTTCTCGTCCAAACCACACCGAGCGTTCTCTGCACACCAAGGGCTTGAAGTCGATACCCTGCACGCCATATTTGGATGAGATATGACCCCTCAATTGCTCAATGAAGATAATGAGACGGTTTTTTCCCCAGTTCTGCCCGACTTCTTAGGACCCCTATTGACCCATCTATACCGATTTGACGGTTTCCCCTCTCCAGTATTCGCTGTAACGTCCGTTTTCCGCATTTTTTGTTTCCAGGTAAATCCTACCTTTGCATCTACCTCCACCCATCAGGTGAGTTACCTCGATGAGTGCTTCAAGATGAGACCCAGCCCGACCCGTCTGTTGGCCCAGGTAACCCCATTTGACGGCCCGTCCAATCTGTTTTCCGTACTTCCCCCTGAAAATCCTAGGTTTACATTCGCCCCAGCTATTATCATGACGTAACCGCCCACCACGGGACCAGCTTCCACGAGCGATTCAAGTTGACATCCTACCCGATCCTTGTAGACCCTATATTGACCCACCCAAATCCAGTGACTGTGTGGCTGGTCCGTTTTTCGGCATTCTTCCCTGAAAATCCTAGTTTTACATCCACTCCAGTCAGCCACGTGATCTAACCGCCCGTCACGTGATCGGCCTTGCCGTGAACTGCAATTTGACGTCTTGGCAGACCCGTGCGGAACCCTCCTGGATCATCTAGACCCATTTGACGGGGATTATCCCCAGTTTAAGATGTAAAGTCCGTGTTTCCGATTTTTAGAGTTCCAGGAATAATTCTAATTTTCGCATCCGATCCACTCATCATGTCACAGCTTCAACCTGTAACCATCTCGGTCATCTATACGCGGTAAGACTGACCCTGGGATCGTGTGTATCCATGTTCAGCCTACTTTCGGCAACTGCATGAGGGAATTTCCATCAATCGATACCGCGTGACTCATTTGCGTACACTTCGCCATCCATAAGATGGCTTGCGAATCGTGTGTCTCCATTATCGCGGAGCGATATCTGGTGTTTTACCGGATTCTGTTCGGCCTTCATCCGGCGGAGAACAGACTCGAAAACTCTGATAAATTACAGGTTTTCATACATACCTCGGAAACAGATATTGTCTGGGCTTACAAAATATATAGGTATGAATTACTTTCGTATCAGCCAAGAGGTGTGGTAGATCTGTAATTTTGAACAAGTAGATCATCACATGACTCGAAAATGGCGGGTTACGTTGGTAGACTTTAGCTGATTGGCTGACGAAGTCACGTGGTATTGATTTATGGAAATTCCCTCCTGCAGTTGCCGAAAGTAGGCTGAACATGGATACACACGATCCCAGGGTCAGTCTTACCGCGTATAGATGACCGAGATGGTTACAGGTTGCGCGTGACTTTGTCAGCCAATCAGCTAAAGTCTACCGACGTAACCCCAACGTAACTCGCCATTTTCGAGTCATGTGATGAACTACTTGTTCAAAATTTCAGATCCACCACACCTCTTGGATGGTACGAAAGTTATACATACCTATATATTTTGTAAGCCAGGCAATATCTGTTTCAGAAGTGTATGAAAACCTGTAATTTATCAGATTTCTCGGGTCTGTTCTCCGCCGGATGAAGGCCGAACAGAATGCGGTAAAGTACTGGATATCGCTCCGCGATAATGGAGACACACGATTCGCAAGCCATCTTATGGATGGCGAAGTGTACGCAAATGGTCACAGCTTCTCAAGTCTTCACGTTGCCATAGCAACTTCAGGTCCAAGGTGAACGTACACTAAACCCCCATGATTTCCATCGCCGCAGAAATGCTGAGAGATTTAGTCTTCTTTTACTACTCCCGATACCAGAGCTATTAATGCCCGTTTTTGACATGTGACATTACAGCCATCTTCCTTGACGTTTCAACCAACATGGGCGTTAAAAGAACTTTCTGACTTCTATTTTGACAAGTCAATTTCCGGTCATTCCCTCATGTAAGAAGTCACGAGAGAGCTGATACATGCAGTACATGGAGATGGCAAGCCACGCAGTGAACTTCAGATCAATATTACAGTTATAGTATATTTTTGCTCATAATATACAAGGCATTCTCTCCGTCGATGACGCCATGGAGCATACTATAGAGTAGGCCCCATGATGAGACTATACATGTACAGTACAAGACCCAGTCAGTGAAAATGCAGTACTTCAAGTCAGATCCTAATTTCTCTTTTTCTCAGCGTAACTGCGTAATTCCAGCTATAACCCTCTCTTTTTCTGACAGCATAACTGCGTAACTTGAGGTGTAGACCTCTCTTGCATGCGGACAGCGTAACTGCGTAACTTTAACGATGAGCCATTTATTTTGCTCTGCTTAGCTTAATAATACCCTTTCTGTTATGCTCAGTATAAATGCGTAAATCGGGCAATAGTCCTTTTCCCGAGAGCATAACTGCATAATTCGGGGAATTTCAGTGCTAAATTCTTTCTCCAATTTTCTCTGCGTAACAGCGTAACCCCATTAAGGGCGTTCTCTTTTTGACAGCGTAACTGCCTAAGTCCAGGGATAAACCAATTCCTCTTTTTCTGACAGCATAACTGAGTAACTACATATATAGATCTGAGTAACTTTGTCAGATCCTTTCTCTTTTGCTCAGCGTAACTGCGTAACTTCAGCTCTAGACTTCTCTTTTCCTGAGAGCATACCTGCGTAACTTCAGGTGTACCGAAGACATCTCTTTCTGGCAGCGTAAGTCCAGGGATAAATCAATTCCTCTTTTTCTGACAGCGTAACTCCAGATATAGATCTCTCTTTATGGCAGCGTAACTGCGTAAGCTCGTCGAAGGACCATTTCCTTTTTGCTCAGCGTTACTGCGTAACTTTGTCAGACCCTTTCTCTTTTGCTCAGCGTAACTGCGTTATTTCGGATCAAGACCTCTCTTTTCCTGAGAGCATAATTAACTGCGTAACTTTAGGTGCACCGTAGACATCTGTTTCTGACAGCGTAACTGTAAATTCGGCGATGGATTATTTCCTCAACGTAGCTGCGTAACTTTTGCTCAGCATAACTGTGTAACTTCGACAGACCCTTTCTAGTTTGCTTAGCGTAACTGCGTAACTCTGGCTATAAACGTCTTTTCCTGAGAGCGTAACTGCGTAACTTTGTCAGACCTTTTTCTTTTGCTCAGCGTAACTGCGTAACTCTGGCTATAGCCCTCTTTTTTCTGACAGCGTAACTCCAGCTCTAGACTTCTCTTTCGGACAGCGTAACTGCGTAACTTCGGTGCCGGACCATTTATTTTTGCTCAGCATAACTTCGTCAGACCTTTCTCGTTTGCTTAGCATAAATCCGGCTATAAATCTCTTTTCCTGAGAGTGTAACTTCATAACTTTGTCAGACCCTTTCTTTATTGCTCAGCTTAACTTCAGCTATAGATCACACTTTCCCTACCAGCATAACTTTTAAAGCAGGGCTTTGTGTTTAGCGCGAGTGATAGCTCACCTGCACGCAAACACTCGCGTAAATTCATGTCATGAGAGTGATTTTTAGCTCACGTAAACTGTCGTATTGTATGTTGTATTATATTGCAACCACTCGCCTGACTTTCAAATACGCTCTCCTAAATATTTTGACGTGAGCTATTTTTAGCTCGCGCACTAATTCTAAACACGAATTAAGCCCTGCTTATATTCTACTCGCAAAATATCTATAAGCGCTTCACGTCACAAGTAGCCTGTTTAACGTTCTCTAGAAAGTTGATATGATTTGATAATCAGGGTACGGCACAAGAAGATGTCTAAATAGTTTGCCTGGTCAAAAATCGAAATGTATACCGTTGTCCATCTTTACGTTTCGAGTTAAATCCCTGTTCCGCCATTTGTCTTGACCAAGTAAAACAAATCGTTCAAAGTTCAAACCGTCATAGATAACCAATCAAGATATGAGCTG
>JAVTVY010032540.1:0-15154 GCA_036873755.1 Hanleya hanleyi
TAGTCCGTCATTCATAATCCAGCCGTCGTCCATTCGAGAATATCCGCGTCCATAATCCAAAGACCTATTCCATATTCCATATAACAGTATTAGCACCAAATTCAAAAAGACAATCATAGTATACATAAACATAGGCTTGTTTCCTGCAAGAGAGAAGCGGTCAACAGTTTTCAATAATGCCGGCAAGACATCATGATGTTCCAAAAATATCAAATCCGTATCGCTGATCAGTATTCTTAATCCACAATTCGTTGTAAAGTCGTCATCTAAAGAATGATGTATCTCAGCCACGCTTTGATTGTGACTGTTCATATGAGTACCATGAGGATCTTGAAGTACATGGACTCCTACGGCCCCTAACCCCGGGTTAAGCGGAATTAGACACAAGTTACGAAACGTAGCGCCATAGATCTTGCACGCTACGTTCGTACTTTTTTTGTCAGCATGCGATATGTATCGCCAAATTTGAGAAACTTGGAGTGGAGGCGTTTGGTGGGTGGAATAGCCCTGTTTTATAAGTTTCTGTAACAATGTTTCGTGGCGTTGATTAAAATCGTCACATTTAACACAGGATCTAGCAAATTCTACTAAGCGAGATATGTATACGCCATATGCAGGTCCCACCCTACTTCGTAGGTTCTGTGACGTTAGTCACACTGCTCATGTTTAATATAATGTATAACAAATTTCGAAGTTATCCATCCAAAATTTGCTTTCGAAAGAAAATATACTCAAGAGAAAGTCTTCCATGATGTGCGAATAGTGCAGGTATTTTTTGAACAATCAAGTGGCATAACCTATGGAAAAACGCCCTACCAGGTCAAACAGTTCACGTGCACTCCTTTCCTGGTATCGGAATTTCAATGATGAGTTACCTTCACAAGAGAAGGTAGCAGATGGAAGTGATTCTTGTCGTTGATCAAGGGGCATAACTCATAAGTCAGAGGTGGAATAGATCAAATGCATATGGTGATAATAATGTGCGCCAAACTAGAAAATATTTTTGTCAAAAAACTCTCTGATGTGTTGCGTCGGTACCATGAAAATTAAAACAGATAATCAATAATCATCAATGAAAAGGAATGCAATCTAAATTGGTTGTATAACTAGGGGTATTTTAAAGCAACGGATATAAGTAAATGTCCTTGACAGATTTATTGAACGGTAAAATATTGTCTTGTTGTTTTGCGATTCTCATGTTGAGTAGTAAAACATAACTTCCCTGTAGAAAAAATCTCAACTGTTTACGTTAGTTGCCTTGGGACTCTCATCGAATAAAAAGGTATACATGTATGATAGAGCAGCCAGGATCTATGAGCCACAAGGTATAAAGAATATATATAAAGGCCATGTCAATATAAATGCTCTTCGATCAGGTAAGTTCAACAAGAATATTTACCATTCAGTAAATATTTCATTTAGGCAACATGTACGTTATTTCATATTGCACCGCAAAGTTCATACTCTGTGATGAAACAATGCTTGTTTCGAAACCCAGCCAACACATACAACCATAGGAGTATTCTGAGTTGCTGGAAGAAGCTTAATATCTGCCTACAGATTTCTGCTAAATGTGTTTATGAATGAGGAGAGCATCACCTTTTATAATATCTTGACAGCACAATCACAAAGCACAATGCTGCCTTGATCTAGGAGAGATGGCACTGCGGTGTTCTAATGGTTAGAGCGTCGGCCTAGTAAGCGGTAGGTACTGGGTTCGATTTCAGGCCGGGTCATACCTAAGTCTTGAAAAATGGAACTTTTTGCATCCTCGCTTACGCTCAGCATTAATAGTATAGAACAATGACTGGTTCGCTCGGTGTCTGTATAATGTGACTGAGTGGAGTGCCATGACTGCCTGCGGCATGATATTCCTACGAAGTAGGCTACCATTTGCAAATTGTCCGGTAATGAGTGAGTGAGTGAGTCAGTCAGTCAGTCAGTCAGTCCATCCGAATCCTTTCTTCAGCAAAATAAGAAGAACCGTTGACATTAGAACCAGCAAGTTTTGAGCTGACCGAATTCTGAGGAAAATTTTATTTATAATTATTTTTTTATTATTTATTGATGGCTCAGAGAGTGCACTGTCATGCCCATCGAAAACCCTTGGCTGTATGTCTCACTATGACTTTTGAAGGTTTCCTGATACGGCATATCATGTTGAACACACACCGGTTCTCGTAAAATCACCGATGTTAAGCGACTTTGAGCCCGGTCAAGACTTGGATGGGTGGCCAGGGTAATAGGAACTGAGGGCGATAATAGTTGCTACTCTAATGACTCTCCAACGGTGACATCTGGGAAAGTTAATAGAACCCACTGCCAATTAGAGACTGCTATATAAATTCTCTCACGGTAGCACATAGGGCCCCCAACTCATCTCTCGAGTACACACTTAAGTTATATCAAATCCTTCTTCGTAGGTCCTGTGACGTTAGTCACACTGTCATGTTTCCGAAAAGCACTATAAAATGGCAGCATTAATTTTCTCTGTTACAAGCAGGTACCCCCGACCCTCTCCATCACCTTCCTTCCCTTCCCCGTCGTGATATAGCTGAAAATGTTGAAAGCGACATTAAACCCTATTCACTCACTCACTCACTCACTTGATCAGGGAGACGGTTGATATGGAAAACATACCGGTTATTAGTTTTAAGATTATTGTGATTATTGAATATAGTATTATGCGTAGTGTTTCCTTGCTGTTCGTCGACTACAATTTTCACAATGGAATTACCACAGAAGTAAAATCAGACTTATTTGCATTGGAGGACTGCACTCTTGTTGTGGGGCTTGAGTTTACCAGGCCAGGTATCGCTACAAATTTTCCGCACTCGTTCAAAGACTTTGTTGATATCACATTATATTTCTAATAAACACAAATTGTGAAAGGTGAAATAAAAGTTTGATGTTCTTTTCTCGTTTATTGTTTCTTCAATATTGCAGAAGAAGTGGGCTGGTTTGGCGCTGCTATCGGGGCCATTATTCCAAATAACTAAAACAATATAATGAAGTTGACATCAACGAGGACAATTATGATGATCTTAAGTGTATGTCTACTGTACACATGCTTGTCCCTCGCAGTCACAGGTAAGATACCGTATTGTATAATTCCTCAACACTAGCCTCAGAATCGACAATTAATAGCCAGTCAGCATCTCTAACGAATATGTATGTCCATAATCAAAAGACCTAAATTGATGAAACTATACCATCGCCAATTATAGGCGCGAAATGGCCGTCATCCACGAATTAAAATTGATAAACTTTGCCTCGAGGAATAATCCAGTACACAAACGTGTAGATAAATCGTCACAACAATTCGGTACATTTCTGTGACGATTTCAATCAACGTCACCCAGTATTATTGCAGTATTGAATAGATATATCTATCTCTCAAATTTCATAATACGTGTGTATCGTACAGGATCTCTTCGTTTAATTGCACTCGACTCAGGATTAAGGGCTGTTTGAACATAGTGTAATACAATATCCACATCCACTATCTTCTTGTCAGTACCTCGGTATCGTTTTTCCACCACTCTTTTAATGTTGAGCTTAATTCCCTGAAAAGTTAATTATATAAAACTGTACACAAGTAGTGCTTAAGAAAGTAGAGGACGTTCATTTCTAGAGGTTGAATTTATTTTAAAATTTTAGTATTTACTCAACAGGCTAATAGAAGATAACACATGAAAAAAATTGGGGTCACCATAAATACTAAGCAATATACTTATCTTTGAATGTGTAATAAAAACAGGTATAACAGATACAGATCCTTTTCAACCCTATGTCCAGGACGGGGTGAGGATGGGGAATCAGGGTGAGAATGGGGCATATTTTTAGGGGTTAATCAATAAAGCATTTAGAAAGTCTTTTGTTGAAAGTTTTTGTTGAAAGCCAATGGGTGTGAATTCTGGGGATAGCACATGCAAAATCTTCAACCTGGTGAGCGCTTTGCGCTCTTCAAATTTAAATTGCCAACATTTTGGTCATTACAAGCGTCTAGGCCGTCATTCATAATTCAGCCTCATCCATTAAAGAATATCTGCGTCCATAAAATCCAAAGACCTATTCAATATTCCATATAACAGTATTAGTACCAAATTCAAAAGGACGATCATAGTATACATAAACATAGGCTAGTTTCCTGCAAGAGAGAAGCGGTCAACTGTTTTCAATGATGCCGACAAGACATCATGATGTTCCAAAAATATAAAATCCGTCCGTAGGGCTGACCAGTATTCTTAATCCATAATAATCGTTGTTAAGTCGTCATCTAGAGAATGATGTATCTCAGTCACGATCTCAGCCTATCGAATCGCCAATATTACGCATAAATGGTTTTGTTGTGTCAAATAGCATTTTTTTTATTCTATTTGAGGTGTCCTGACACTTTTGACAGATAGTTTGACCTGTTGTGAAAACTTCGACAAATCACCATGTTATATCCCCACAAACGCATGGAAATGAACGCCCTCTACTCCCTTAAAAGATTGAACTGGAGCAAAACGATCGAGTTCTGTACTACATGTATCAGAACAAGTGAATAATTAGTTAAAACTGTACATACACCTTTAAAGACATTTGTTCGGTGCTTGCTATTCCTAAAATACGTAAATTTACGTTAAACCCTAGATGAGGCATGAAAATTCAGTTAAGGCTAAGACGGATGGACAGTCGTAAAAAGAGTTGCACATTTATGAACGAAAGTCCTCCTTTGTCTCAGTTGCGGTAGGTTAAGTACATGACAATAGTGCGCATATTCGTCACGATCGTATGCCAGGCCAGATTCAAATAAAAAAAAGAGACAAATTTACCAATATCCCTAGGAGACCACCCAACAGAACAATATTCAAGATGTGGCCGAACGTGCGCTTTATATAACGAAATAAGTGTGTGTCGGAAAAAGACGTACATGTGCTTTTTACAAATCCGTACATTCGGAATGCTTTGATAACAACTTGAGACATTCGAGCTTTAAAATTTAAGTTATTTGCTAAAATAACACCGAGATCAGTCTCTTGATCCTTCCGAACAAGATCACAACCATTAATATCATAATCATGTTCTCTCTTTTCCCATGTTGATAGAATCTCTTGTGAATGGAAGACAAGGTACTGGTTGTCTAATGTTTACTATATTTAACACATATATATATGGTAATTCACAAACTCTGTACACTTAGTAAACGATATTAAATTCATGCCATGCCACGGGAAATGATAAGTGACACACAATTTCGGGTATACAATTGATCAATTCAATATAAAAGACCTACCCAGCAGTACAGATGCAGTTTGCTGAATGCACTCTTCCAGTAGCCTTCGACAAGCAAACCCAGATGTGGTAATTTGGTCTGTCCTTCTTATTGGCCGTTAGTAAGGATGGCAGACATCTACCTTTAATGAAGCAGTGGCTGCATTTTTCTGTGATGGGGTAGCATAATATGGTATGAATATGTGAAAAAAGCCTTTGCCTTCAGAGCCTTCTGAGTGGGCTAATAATCCCTGGTGATCGTAAATTCGATGCTTGCTCAAAACTAAACCGTTCGTTCTCAACAAATTTAGGTATATTCGTTTCATCCACTCAACCATCTCTCAGATCGTCGGGCTCAGGCAGTTTTTTTCTCCCAAAGGCGTTGTCAACTCCTCACTGCTTGGTTGGGTTTTCTGGACCGCTTCCTTGGTCAGTACAGGCAATTTCGTTAAATCAGCGCCCCTAGCTCGTGCAACCAACTTTGCCTTTATTCGCGACACCGGTAGGCCTCAATCACGGAGATACACTTTTAACTGCGCTAATTTAACTTGACCCAAGTCAAGCTGATCTGCAGATGTCATCATGTTTTTATTTCCCGCAATCTGATATTACCGTAAATACGTTGCGTCAATGCGCCACTAGCGGAACAAGGGATATAGCACCATTTCTGAATTGAGCTATACAGATGTTTTCTTTTAATTTAATTCCCAATTTATACACCATTCATATTCACTCGACATATCTTCATGTAATCTGATACACTCAAATATGCTTGCAAATTCTGGCGTCATCAGCATACAATAAACAAGTAGTTTAAGTAATCTTAAAACGATTGCAGTGTCATTTATAAAAATTACAAACATTACTGGACCTAAAGGGGAATCTTCGGGTCTCCTCAGAGTGATAGGCGCTCAGTCTGACCACTCTTCGTTAATAACAACTCTTTGTTTTCTTCTGGCAACATATGACAATATGAAATGGAACAAACACAAATGATCAACACATGAGTATAAGGGTAATGAAATTTTTTCCTACAGATCAATTGGAATCGTTCGTTGCTGTAGTCGATTTGTGCACTATATTGATTGATACATGGGTTGTTCCTTATACCTCCAGACGAGAGAATATCTGATGCATGTCACGGAAGTTACACAAATCAAGCTAAGAATGTCCTCGATTGCGTTTCACCATCGACAATATATATATCCGAAGTTAAATTCTATCAGTGGCACGATGATGATGGATGCGGATTTGAAATAACAGGACCGGTCCCTGAACATTGCTGCGTACATAACAATACACGATGCTACTGGAACATGGATGATGACGGTATCAATGAACTTCAACAACAATGCGATACGAAGACAGTGGGTACTGAATGCATTTTGGAAGCTGGTACACACGTCCAAGCGAAGATGCCATGTATCAATGGCGGATGGGCATTCAGCAGTGTACGGTCAATACGATATACTTGTGAAGGTAGGTTGTAACTTCACATGGGACTCTGTATGAGAAAAGCCCGTAGGCCTATTAACTTTGAAGAGAGCCTTGTGTGGGGGGGGGAGGCATTATGGCCCCCCTACCAAACTTTCTGCGCTATCTTCGGAACGCCAAAAAATGAAGAGCTGAAACTCCGTGACTATATAGTTTATCTTATTGGGGTCATTTTGAGCTTATTTGCATAACCCTCCGAGCAGAGGATCATGGGTAAATTCAAGGTGGCGGTCACGTGGGGCACCAGAAAAGTGATGCTTTTGTCATATTTCTTCAAAATTTCTGCTTTTCCGCGATGAAAAGTGGGCAAAAACTATCACATTAATATTTTCTAATTTTTCATGCAGTTTTTGTGGAGAAATTGCAAAAATAAAAAAATTCGGAAAATCTGACCGAAAAATCGACTAAAAAATGCCGTTTTTGAAAATGACATCACTGTGACGTCATCTAAGCAGCCATCTTGGATTTTTTACATTTTCTGGTAGAGCTTGGCCCAAGGGTATAGTGTAATAAGTTTCAGCCCCCTAGCTCAAGGGGTAAGAAAAATAATTAGGGGGGCCATTTCGCCCCCCCCCCCAGGGCTGGACAGATCCCAAAAAGCCCAGGCCAGATAGGTTTAACTGTATATATTTCATTTCCGTGTGATCAAGTGCTCTGTCTTAGATAAACATTTGTGATATCGTAGTTTCAAGATCCAGTCGCTCAAAGTTATATTATTGTTTGTCAAAACAAATTTCAAAGGTTCGATGACAAACGCGTGCATGCTATAGAGCAAATATGTCGAAGGGTTCATGGGTTCGATTCCTAATGACGGCTAAATTATTCATTATTCATGGAAACATTATTACCAGGCTATAGTAAAACTCGGGCAGATACAGGTGATAGATATTATACTGTTCTGGAAATAATAATCTCGTTCACTAAATCCAGTATTTGGAATGTTCTTTGCGCTTGGAGAATGTAGCTTGTATTATGTAACTGATTTAAACTGATCTTGATTAAGTTCTTGTTACCGGTAAGTATTGGGGGGAGAATGAAATATTAGATCACCAAGAATGTTGTTATCGATATTCCAAATATAATTCCCTCACGTCAAACAATATTATATCTTGTCCTTCTGACAATATCGCTAGTAACAAAACGGGCTTTCTTGTCATTCCTTAGCCGTAACATATATTATAGCGTTTCGTAAAATATTATCGAAATAGTTGCCTAATAATTTTCCCGGTATCGTCGTATTCAGAATGAATCCGTCAAAATGCGTAATACTGGTGATGTACATGTGGTCGAAATATGCTAGTTGTGGTTCTAAGGTGCAGTTTCACGCTAAATATAATTGTGGAATAAATATATAACATCTGATTTTGCAGGTTACTCGACAAAAACAACTAGAGCAACTTCTGGACCTGCCAGCACGATATTAACCGGTGTTTATCAGTTCCAATGAATTTGCCTTAATCCACAGGCACTAAACCTTTTTATTATCTGATATAATGTATCAAATCATATCAGCTTTTAAATGCCCTAATAGCGCATGTGCATTCCACCAGCCCCATCTATATGATTTTGCTAATAGTGTGTCATGCTAAGAAACGCATGATTATACTGGGTCTATAAATTTCACTCTAGAGACAGGCAATCATGCAATAAGCTGTTTTTTGTATGACACCGAAATATGTGACGTATAAAATAACGACAATCTTGTTACAGATTATTGTCCCCATGTTAACTGTTCTCGGTCGCCAGGAAACGATGAACTCGCCGGATGAATACCTGATAGCGTCGTGTTTGGCCAGATCTACATGACTCTCACAGAAGAACTTCATTTATTCCATGACATCCAATAAAAATATCATTTTTTATGGTTTGTCCCCAAATGATGCACTCGTATGTTTAAAATTTAATTTGTTTCACCCTAAATAGTTCTCCAACTGATACAACTGCTTTTGCAAAGAAAAGGGAAACATAGAAAGAAATTTTACAAATCGGTAAAATAAAATGTCAGTATGTCGTGATCTGTGTAGCCAATGCAATTCGTTTTACATCTGCTGAACTGCATTGACTTAAATATATAGTGTGACCTCTAACCCCAGGTGTAACCAAAATAAATATGGCGATAAGTGAACAGAAATCATTCGCATCCTATACCAACCAGCACACACAAGGGATGCGATACGAACAGCTCACGTACACAATGCTACAGTGCAAATAATACATGTATGAGAAAAGGGCCATTGTTTACTTGTGTAAATAAGTGACACCATCGGTTGGTTATCGGACAGACGTTCCAAGATATTTCAAACGAAAATGGTGAATAAACAACTACCTTCATTTTCAACCCGATATGAACGTTGAAGTAGGGTAAAGATAACAATATAACCAAACGAAATAAATATATGACCTCTGTAGCATGCCAACCTCTTGTACTATTGTGATCATTCACCAATGTCAATTTGGGCCAATATTCCACTAACTTTCCATTACCCATATTCTTGATTTACGGGGATTTGTAAAACTTGCAACAAATCGATTTCTCTCAAATAACCTAAGATACAGTCTTCTTTCACCCAACTAAAACACATTTTATAAAGTAGCTGGTCGATAAAAAGAATCGCTTACAATCTTAAAATCTATACAATCGATAAGAATATGTTTCACTGTGAGAGCTTTGTGGCATGGAATACACCTTTGGACTGAATCTTTTTTACTAAATGAACGAAAATTCTGAATGGAAAGTTACCTTTATTTGAAAATAGACACGAACGTGCACGTGAAACCTAGGATAAAGATAAAAAATCTAGTAAAACGAGATAAACATTAGCTTCCTATTATACTACCAGTCATTTGTTACATTGGTAACGATGTATTTAATTTTCCCACAGTTCGGATAAATATAATCAATATCCCATTAAATATTATTGAAGTACTTGCTTCATTTGATGCTTCCGTTCTGTGTGATATTTATCAACTTTTGCTATCTTCAAGATACATTTATACTGCCTATCAAACTTCTGCTGTTTCCACAGTAGTCAAGACAACTAGTCCGAGCGAAGAATACTCAAGTTCAAACGCTCCAACCACATCAGCCATGACAGGCGCTGCCAGCAGTATCGGTAAGTTGAACACCCACAAATTAACCACTTATATTATAGTATCACAAGAAAAATTCACACAGGCCAAACATTCCATATGTTATAATATGTACATGTACGCCGACATCATGACGCCATCAGTCATATAGCTACTGGTCAAAATATTAAGTCATTTTGTGGAACAGTTTGGCCTGGATATTTATCTTCATTTATGTTCATATATTATTCCACTGTGAAAGAACGAAGCTATATTATGGCATGATCATCATTATGTAAGTAATTTTAGGGACCGGACAATATTTATTAAGGTGGGGTGTAGGACCTGTGAAATAGGTTGACTTTTTTCTTGATTCTTTTCTATATGAATCTTTTTTAACATCTTCGTGTATAGGACTACTGTTTTTAAGCAGATTTTGGTGATTTTCGCAATAATATAGCATTCCTACTTAAGCAGCTTGTATTCATGATTTCACTTGATTTACCGTACTAAACAGATCTCATTTACAAATGCTTATGCAAAATCCTTGTCCATATAGCAGGTACTCAAGTTCAGTCTGTCACCAAAATGTTACCAATACCTATGGGACTCATACATGTATACGATAAAAGAAACTATTTTAATGTTTTTAATAAATCCATGACAGGCAACAATTCCTAACACAAAACAAAAATTCTAGCACAAATATAGAAACATTCAGAACAGCAAATTGAGCGTGGAGAAAATACATGCATCTATAAAGAATTTGGAAGAATACAAGATGGATCGAAATAGAACCCATTTACGTTATCGCCGAACAGTTATCTTTGTCACTTTCAAGACCTACATATCGATAGCAGGTCTGCGACAGAAATTGACAAACTGATCATCAGAGAGAAAAAAACGAAGCGTTGGAAATTAAATGGGAGTAGTTTTCGAGAGAGATTTATCTGTTCGCTTTCAAATGTCATTAAGAAAATATAAGTTCATTCGACAAGGTCTATTTATTGCAGAATATCAAAGCTCATCACCGAAGACAACGAGGCGAAGTACGGAAGAGAACGATGTATCTACTCCACTAGACACGACGATGCCATATCTCAGAAGTAGGTAACATACCAATGAATCTACGCAGTCCGTGTTTGACTACTTCAACATTTTGGAAAGTTATGTCGTTTTCTTTAACCAAACACCCCAGCGGAAAAGGTGCCTACGTAACCCGTTGTTCATTCTATTCAAATGAACAGAGCAAACTACAGTCAAAACCGAGAAGAATTAAACATTAAACTTCGTTGAAAATATAAATGTATGAGTGTGCTAAGTTTCATGCGAAATCAAGAGTTTTTGTCATATTTAAGTGATATTGTATATAAACCTGGTTATCGGTCAGACCACTCAATGGTAATTCTAGAATGTAAATTCACTGATTTGAGAGAGGCAGAGGACTATGGAAGTTTAATAATTCTCTATTAAAGGACAAAGAGTTTATAAAAACGGTAAAAAGCGCTATTTTAAAAGTTATTAAACAATATGCAAATAATGAAATTGAACAAACCACATTGGAGGACATTGACTACGAGTCTCTGGATCTCGGCATTAATGAACAATTGTTTTTCGAAATGATTCTCTTAGAAATTAGGGGGGAAACGATACAGTTTTCTTCCAGAAGGAAGAGGGAAAGATCGAAATTAGAAAATGATTTGAACACAGATATAGAATCCTTAGAAAACAGACTACATGCCACGGCAGATGGAAATATATTGAAAGAAATAGATAATCTTAAGCAGGAACTAGAAAACATTAGAAGGGAGAGAATGGAAGGGGTAATGGTTAGATCACGTGCTAGATGGCTTCTAGATGGGGAAAAACCAACTAAATATTTTTGTGCGCTTGAAAAACGAAATTTTACTAACAAGGCTATCCCTAGAATTGAGACTGACGGTCGTATCATTACGGACCAAAAGGAAATTTTAGAAGAGGTGAAAACGTTCTATAACAAACTCTACCAGGCACAACTGACAGAAGATTGTGATTTCGAGAGTCTGGATTTTAAAACAATAAAAGTACTGTCTGATTTAGAATCGAAATCTATAGAAGGTCTAATTACGCCCAATGAAATCCTTTCAGCCTTAAAAAGAACTAAAAATAACAAAAGTCCTGGTGCCGATGGTTTCACTTCTGAATTCTTCAAGTTTTTCTGGAGGGACATTGGATTCTTTCTTGTAGCCAGTATAAATTATGGATTTGAGAAACAAGAGCTGTCTAATACTCAACGACAGGGGTTGATATCCTGCCTTCCAAAGGGAGACAAACCCAAACAATTTTTGAAGAATTGGAGGCCGATCACCCTTCTTAACGTACAATATAAGCTTGCTTCAGCCTGCATAGCGGAAAGAATTAAAAAGTATTTAAATAAGATTGTACACGAAGACCAAAGTGGGTTCATAAAAGGCCGGTTTATCGGTGACAATATACGGTTAACGTTCGATATTATAGATTTTATGAATACCACCCAAATTCCGGGCTGTTTACTATTAATCGACTTCGAAAAGGCGTTTGATACCATATCTTGGAAGTTTCTGAAACAAACATTAAAGCTTTTTAAATTTGGGCCTTCCATCTGTCGGTGGGTAGATACCTTTTACAATAATATATTTTCTTCTGTGCAGCAATCCGGATTCCTTTCAGACACATTTCACATAGGACGTGGATGCAGGCAGGGAGACCCCCTCTCACCTTATTTGTTCATTCTATGCGCCGAAATACTGGCTTTGCTTGTCCGCGAGAACGAAAATATCAAAGGAATACAAATTGGAAATGTAGAGTACAAAATTTCTCAATTTGCCGATGATACAACTCTTTTGTTAGATGGTTCCGATGCCTCTCTCAGATCGTGTTTGGAAACACTTGAATGGTACGGTAGAATGTCGGGTCTAAAGGTTAATAGAGATAAAACGAAAATTTTCTGTCTAGGACGTAAAAAAAAACCACCTGATAAATCTTCTCTAGCCTACAATTTAGACTGGTCACAGGACAACTTCAAATTGCTGGGGGTCACATTCACTTTGGGGATGAAAGATATGGTGGAGATTAATTATACTGAAAAAATTAAAGAAATTCAAAATTTATTAGGAAACTGGTCAAAAAGATTATTAACAACTTTAGGTAAAATAACTATAGTGAAAACATTAGCGATTCCAAAATTGAATCATTTGCTTTTTACTCTACCAGATCCACCCCAGAAAACTCTTAAAACCATTAAAAATATATTATACAAATTCATCTGGGGTGGAAATGATAGAGTGAAAAGAATACAACTTTCACAAGGATATAACAAGGGGGGAGTGAAAATGGTTGATTTGGATGAATTTGTAAAATCCATTAAAATCTCCTGTTTTCGTAGAATGGTTCAACACCCGTCTCCCAGTAAACACATTCTGTATTATAATCTAAATGTTTCATACTGCTTGGAAGATTGTGGCCCCCAGCAAATAGCAACGTTAGGTAAATCAATTGGTAATGATTTTTGGAAAGATGTCTTGATGGCTTGGTGTGAGTTTATGAAGAAACTTAAAATAACAAGCATTGATCAAGCAATGTCGCAATCGATATGGTTTAATGATGACATAAAGGTTGGTTATAAACCAGTTTTCTATAAAAAGTGGTATCAAAGGGGTATACGTTTCGTAAATGACCTTTTCGATCAAAATGGTATATTCTATACACTGGAAGAGTTAGAACAAATATATGAAATAAAAATAAATTTCTTGCAGTATTCTGGAATAAAGAATGCGGTAAAATTGTTCGTAGAATGTTTTGGGCCCGTATACACGAAACTGCCCTATCCTATAAGACCTTTCTTCATTGAAGTTTTAACGAAATATGATAAAGGGACGAAACCTTTCTATGGAATACTGGTTACATCGAAATATAGAAAACCAACCAGCGAAAAGAAATGGGAGTCTGTTTTAAGTATCGACGACCAAGAATGGAATAAAATACACACCTTGCCATTCAAATGTACAAAGGATGTAAGTCTGAGATGGTTTCAATATCGTCTAACCAACAGAATTTTAGCTACCAATTCCTTTCTGCATAAAGTACAGATAAAAGATTCTGATCTGTGTGATTTCTGCGGAAAGGAAAGGGAAACACTTGATCATCTATTTTTTGCTTGTCCTGTGGCGAAAGATTTTTGGCATAATTTTTTCCTTTGGATCTCTGAATACGTAGAAAGTATTAGAATTGTGAATGTAACCTGCAAACTGATTATATTCGGAGGTTTGTATAACGACAATGTATTTAACACAATTTTGCTGTTAGCAAAACGATATGTATATCAGAGTAAACTTAAAAAAGTGATGCCAAATATAAATACCATGAAGAAACTTTTATCAAAATATTACGAAACTGAAAAGGTTAGCTACTTTATTGAGTGTAAATATGATGCCTTCCGTGACAGGTGGTCTAGATGGGTATTACTGCTACGATGAATGTTTATCCTTTTCTATATTATTTAGTTTGTGGTGTACTCACAAATATTCAAAATTTTATCTGCTCCTCTTTGTTTGTCTATAAAAAGAAAACAGGTATGGAAACTCTATCCATCAAAATACACCTTCCGTTATTGAGAATCTTTAAAAAAAAATCAACAAAATTTATGAGGAATTTTGAATCTCAAAGAGCTGTAAATGATTTGCATGTTTCCTATAAATTATGTAAAATGGTGTACATGTAATACGATATTGTCATACCTGAATAAAAAATATATTAAAAAAAAAAAAAAAAAAAGTTTCATGCGAAAAACCTTACACTCAAGTAGACTTGGGTAGAATTCTTCACTTTTACGATACAAATATCGAAGTTGGTATGAGAGTAATTCTGCATAGGTAGGTAAATATTCGAAGGTACACCACCTTCAACCCCTCAATTGTTGTCCATTTCTGGTGGATATAAATGCCCCCTTCCAATTTCCTCAACACTTTGTGGTGCTCCGTTCACCTGAATATGTTCGTTAACAGTAGGCTGAAATGCTCTACATTATATATTTGGACAATCATGATTATGTTTAATCGAACAATAGGAATATCGTTGCCCGCTTTGATGACGTCACAGTGACATGAGAAAGTTACAGCGCATTTACGGAGTTTTCTTTTGACTTTTTCTCAAATGTTCAAACAATTCTTCTCAAATGTGTAGAAAGCTGCTCGGTGAATTTGAAATAAATCTTCGAAATGAAATCAATTAATTCTAGACATTTAAACACAGAAAGTGTTTACATTTGGAGGGCAATTGGAAAAATAACTCTCGCCATTTTTGAATTAACAAGCGA
>JAVTVY010032541.1:0-14446 GCA_036873755.1 Hanleya hanleyi
ATCCCACTAAAATTGTTTATCACAATGAAAAATTGTTTTGATAAATTGTTTTGATAAATTGTTTATCACAATGGCGTTGGACTTGCGATGTTGTAACAATGTGACTGGTCGCTATGACGTCATAATTTAACATGCAAAATCGTCAGGGCGAAACTCGTTTTGGTGGATTTTGATATGGAAGCCGGATGGGGCCACCTCGCGTTTTCGCATCTATAATAGTATATCGCGAAAACGCGAAAACGGGAAAACAGGAAAAACCGAAGCTAAAACGCGACGCGAAAACATTTTCGCGTCTCCGCGTCGCCTTTTCTCGTCGGTTTTCGCATTTTCACGTTTTCCCATTTTCCCATTTTCGCGTTTTCGCGTTTCATATAGCTGCATGAATTGCCATGAGAGTTCATTGGGACTGTCACGCTAGCCAATAAGTATGGAAGCCTATGGAAGCCAGTGCGACCATCTCGCGTTTTCGCATTTTCGCATCTATAATAGTAACGCGAAATCACGAAAATCCGACGCGAAAACGCGATGCGAAGACACGAAAATATTTTCGCGTTTTCGTGTCGGGTTTTCACGTTTTCGAATTTTCGCGTTGTCGTATTTTCGCTGTTGCGCGTTGTTGCCTATATGAGGTCATATATGTGGAAGCCGGATATATACGGGGACGCTATACAAGTGAGCACCACGAGTATGCCGGTCATGCACGATGCCTTGGCAAAAATGTTGAAAATGGACACTCATATTGGAAATTCATTTAAGGTATATATATTGAATAAATAAAATTGAAGCAATTACATCTTGGTAAAATGAATAATAAGTAATATACAGTAAAATACAGCAGTTGAAATATCTAAGGAACAATGAAATTATAGAAGAAGTTAGGGAAGTTAGGGACGGAAATAAGTGAGCGTTCAAGGAGACATATTTCCTCAATTTAGAAAAGAGCGATATGTTCAGCGAAATGTATACCGGTATAACTAGACTGAAATCTGATGATGGTAGTGTGATTTACAATAGAAGCAAGTTTATGGAGATGCAATGTCAGTATTATGAAAATTTATATGAAAAGATACCGATTTTTGTGAAAACAAACTGATTTTGGTGAAAACAAACTCGTGTTCAGGGAATTTCCAGGTCTTTGTTTTCCAACGCGTATATTATATTTTCATCTACAGCTATAGCTGTGTGTGACTAGCTTTGTATAGTAATATCCCAAATGATATTTCTATATCTCATTTTCGTTGGGTAATGCAAAATCCTGTTTTCACAAAAATCGGTATCTTTTTATATACATTTTTATAATACTGATATTGCATCTCCATTTACCTCGCTTCTATCGCAAATTATACTACCATCATCTGATTTCAGTCTATAGTTATATACATTTCGCTGAAGATCTCGCTCTTTTCTAAATTAAGGAAATATATCTAGCTGAACGTTCACTTATTTCCCTCCCTAACTCACCTAACTTTCTTCGTAAATCTTCCATGTTTTCATTATTCCTTGGATTTTTCCTCTGCTGTATTTTATTGTATATTCTTTATTATTCATTTTAAGAAGATCTCAACTATTATAATGAGTCCATTTTATTTGTTCAATGTATACGTTTAGAGCATCTAAATATAACTTATCTTGCAGAAAATGAATTTCCAACATGGGTGTCCATTTTCAACATTCATGCAAAGAAAGGCATCTTGCATGACCGGCGTACACTCGTGGTGCTCACTTTTATAGCGTCTCTGCATCCGTCTTCCATATATGACCTCATATAGGCAACAACGCGGAACAGTGAAAATACGACAACGCGAAAACGTGTAAACGCGAAAACGTTTTCGTGTTTTCGCCTTTTCGTATTTTCGCCTTTTTGCGTTGGGTTTTCGCGTTTTTGCGTTACTAGATGCTAGATGCGAAAATGCGAAAACGCGAAATGGCCGCATCCGGCCTAAATAATTTGACCCAAGTATTGATTGAATTTCCATGAAATTTCAGAATAAAAATGCACAGATAGTGTTTAGATGATGTGCGAATTTTCACTGCTCTGAGTGAAAATGGCTCCGATATATTGCAGAAAATCCCGTTCCCTCGTAAATGTGAGATAAACAGTAATTAACCCATGTTCTTTTGTGACGAATTCGCTCCGACCTTTTATTTAGACGCTGTATTTCATGTATAATACTCTGATGCAATAGGCATGGACATATCCCAGTATGTTCATTACATTCGGTAAACTCATACATTTAGCATCTTCATTTTATCAAACCAAATTCTGCGTTCCCACAAATTGGCTTGCTAAAATGAAGATGACCTTACATGTAAGTAGCTCGGAACTGAGAGGACAGAGCAAAAAGTAAGTTCGGAGCTTCACATGGAGCAAAGTGCGCTCCGCGCGTATTCCTCCACCATCCCCTACAAGATATTTTAATAATACTGATGTACGTAGATACAATAGAAATTAGTATTATCAAATACCGTGTTGGGGCGGCGTGTCGGGCTATCCGCGCGGAGCTGCGTGAAGAGCACCACGCGGAGCAAGAACCTCTGAGCGAGGAGGCTAGCGGGTAACCCGCGTTCGATTCCGCTGACCCTTCGTATTAAACCTGTTAAAAGTCTTGCTGATATCTGTTGAGTTCGGGTACGGTGGCGTTGATGGGCACATTTTCTGCTTATAATTATGGAAGGAGATACTCGAAAACGCGCTTATAACTACAAGGGGATTGATATGAAGGTCGCCAGCCGTTTGCTCGAGGAAGAACGTGCCGAAAGGGATCCGTGTCACAAAGTAAGGATCAGATGTGAACTGTGTTGAAAACTGTGGTCTCCATAACTCACTGGGGAAGGGGAGTTTGGATTTGCGAAATCACCTTGTAGACCTCTCCCCGCTAAAGACCTACTAGGTCTACTTTGTATACGGTAAAAGTATCAGTACGGATAATTCGAAACGAGAGATTTATTCGGTAGTCCGATCTTCCTGTGACCTAGTTCAACAAGCTGAACCCTGCTGACATTTAATTTTGTGATATTGACAACGCAGGGTTCAGCCGTTGAACCGAAATTTCCTATCGCAAAATTTTCGGCCTCCCGACCCAGGTAACAGCGGGTGGATTTGGGCTCACAAAAATCGATAATACCTACCGCTTTGCACTCGCTTGGATAGAATACATATTTGCCTACTTCCCTGGCCATTTATTTTCTCCGTCCAGCTTCTTTAATTTCCATAAACGGCGAAAGAAAAAAAATCATCGCGGCTGATCTTCCAAAAACTAAATATGCCACCATTTTGAAAATATCACTATGGTGACACGAGACTGATCGTACCTCGATTGTAATTTCGGGACTGTAGACGGGAAGGTCGGAAACGGCTCACTCATAAGGCTGTCAAATTATCTGCTTTTAAATGTAAAATTGTAACTATAGGTATCAAGCATAATAGAAGGCACATACTGGAAAAGGTGATTCACAGGATTTTTCATCTCCTAAGCGACTGGATCGACTGAGCGGATTCAGTTCTTCCGACTCGTGTAATCCTGAATTTAGAATAACATCGCGCGAGATTCAGGGTCACGTGATAAAATGGCGGCCGATTTCGTTTTTGGAAGATCAGCCGCGATGATTTTTTTTCTTTTGCCGTTTATGGAAATTAAAGAAGCTGGACGGATAAAATAAATGGCCAGGGAAGTAGGCAAATATGTATTCTATCCAAGCGAGTGCAAAGCGGTAGGTATTATCGATTTTTGTGAGCCCAAATCCACCCGCTGTTACCTGGGTCGGGAGGCCGAAAATTTTGCGATAGGAAATTCCGGTTCAACGGCTGAACCCTGCGTTGTCAATATCACAAAATTAAATGTCAGCAGGGTTCAGCTTGTTGAACTACCTGTGACCCTTCATCAAGTCGAGTCCATGACATTATCCCCCAACGACATTTTCCCCACCGACATTTCCCCCCACGACATTTTCCCCAGGCGACATTTTCCCCACCCTAATATTACGTGCTGTAATAATTACGATCTGCCAGCAATCGCAGTCGCTGTCATTTCCCCACCTTGATTTTTCGATCAGTTTGCACTTATTTATTCTGATCGTAACTTAAGAAGATTATATTCCAATGAATGAAAAGTGAACAAACATTCCCGCTGCATGAAAGCGGCAACAATTTGATATTATTATTTGATCACTTCATCAACACTGCCGATATTTTCCGATAGATTACTAGACATTCGAATTTGAATTGAAAATATTTAATTCATAACGATTTAGACAGAACTGAACTTTAAATTGAAAATGTTTAATTCATAACGATTTAGACAAAAATGAGCTTTCAAACTATAAGTTATCACAAAAAAAATCTTCTCCAAAGTACTGATTATTCACTTTATAGGCACAGCATATATATATAGCCTTGCCGAAAATTGATGAAATAACACGATAGCGTCATTGGAATTCAAATTTGATGCGGTCGGTAGGCCTATGTAAGACCGTGCCAAAGAATAAATAACAGCCAGAAAACAGATCGTAATTATTACAGCACGTAATATTAGGGTGGAGAAAATGTCGCTTGGGGAAAATGTTGTGTGGGGACACTGTCGTGGAGGAAAATGTCGCTGGGGAAAATGTCGCTGGGGAAACTGTCATTGGGGGATAATGTCGGTACCCCCATCAGGTCAGAGAAAAGGACTAACTGGGATCCCAATTGGGATAAAATATCCTACTTTGGATATTTTCTTACACTTTCATAGTTTCGAGCTGGCATATTCAGGCCTCAATTTAAGGACTGCTGATGGTAACCTCTCAACAGGTTACCATGAATTCTACACTGGTAACCTGTGGGAACCTATTGCATAATTATTAACCTAATGATAATGTCATATTATTAGTCAAAATTATGGGGACCTGAAAATAGGTTACCACTATTTTTCATATGGCAACCTCCAGGCAACCTGAAAACAGGTTACCACCTTAAATTGAGGCCTGATATTTCGCTAGTTATTCTGTTCGTATAAAGACATACAACAGTCATGACAGTGGTGAGTGATGGGAAGTATTGTGCAAACAACAACATGAAAAAATAATGCGCATAATTACAAGATCACAGAGAATAATTTTGGCGAGAAAAAGTCAGCAAAATTATACATTCGCATTGGCAGTTTTGTGAAGTAGATTCTGTCTCTTTTTTTTGTCCAATATATCCCAATTCTAATAACACTTGTGTCAGAGTTACTTGGGTAGCAGGGTAGTGTCTTCGTCGATGTTGTTGTTGTGATTATTATTATTATAATTTTCAAGAATAATATTATTTCCCACCTTTTCATACACCACAATGATCATGATGATAGTGGATGTCATAAAAATGGTTTCTGTACGACCTACATCGATCTACATACCCCTCCTCTACTATGTCTGCATCTAAATGACATGCCTATGAAAACATTATTTCTTAATTATATTATAATCCTGGTGTAAATTATTTGGATTCCACATTTTCAATTTAAATATTTTCCGTAATAGTGCTTGTGATTAATAAGGCCCATAGTTAGGGGTAACCCCCTTTTTACATGTTTTAGAAGAAATACAAATTTATCTCATCTCAAAATTTTAATTTTTTAAATGGAAGCAACCCCCCCCCCCCCACCCGCCCCTCCCTCTTTTGAATTTGAAGTGAAAGTGAACCCTCCCTCAAGATATCCTGGTTTCGGATCTGTTAATTTATAAGTGGAGATGAATCCATCATAGATTCTGTTCGGATGATTTGTTATTGATCTTTACAAGATAATTTTGTACACACCCATCTGTAAACAATAAATTTTCTTGTACATGATGTATAGTGTGAAGATTTTTATCATCCATGTTATTCTATTTCCCCACAATAGGCAGGACTGAAGTCAATGAAATGCCTGGATGACAATGGCTATGATAAAGAGAAATGTACCATGTATTTCCAAAACTACAAGAATTGCCTGCGCTTTTGGGTAAGATTGCAGATTTTCAATAACATATCAGGTTGGGGCGATTGCGCTGTCTAAAATGGAGGTAAAAAAGGTCGTTTTTGCTCAATAACTTTTGATTCCTTCTTAACCAATGCATCAAAATTTCAGGCGCATTGATTTATCTATTGTTCCATGTCATAAAATTAATTTGCCATGTGAAGAACCAGCCAATGTTGTTGAAACAGCGCGAAGGATGTTTGGCCTATTATTATGCAAATTAGATGATGACAATTTACTTTTTTACTACCATATACATGTAATGCGGATAGATATGTCTGTATGTGCCTCAAGAGGATTTTGCTGAATTCATTATGTGAACTGATTTATCGAGCAAAAACGACCCTTTTTACCTCCATTTTAGAGAGCGGGATTCCCCTAACCTGCATATATGGATAAGCACTCCATTAAAATTCATTGACCCAATTTGGACTGAATCCAGACAGTCATTCTCATAAAATGTGATGACCCAAAATCATAACCAAATAACGAGGAAATAATAGATAACCTGCATGCTGTTGAACCATTTTGTCAACTTCCTGTTCTGATAAATTTGATAACTCTCAGATTTAATGGTGGGGAATGAGATATGGTACGAGAAGGCGTTTTGGCCTATTGTTAAAAATCATGATTTTTTGTGTCCGTTGATACATTGAGAGGAGACGATGTGTTATGTACCAAAATTTAGGTTAAGGTCACTGTGAACTCAAGATCAGGAAATCATAAAAATAACTTTTTTTTTGTGCAAGTAGATACATTAGGATGACACGATGTGTTATGCGTACCAAAATGTGGGTCAACGGTCAAGGTCACTGTGACCCCAAAATTATGAAATTGTTAAAAATCATTATTTCTTAGGTCCATTGATACATTAAGGGGAGACTATGTGTCATGTACCAAGATTTAGGTCGATGTCAAAGTCAAGGTCACTGTGACCCCAAAATCAAGAAATCATTAAAAGTCACATTTTCATATGCCTGTCGAGGACGAAGTCATGTAATGCGATGGTGAGTTCTGTCCCTCTATCCGTCTTCTATTCATCCATTAACATTTGTTGTCTGTGTGATATCTCTAGTTTCAAGGTATGGATTGATATCAAACTTTGGGTATACTTTACTCGCATAGCAGAGAGGAGCCATATTCATTTTGAGATCAACTTGTCAAAGGTGAAGGTCACAGTCCCCAAAACTGAATCCAGGCAGTTTAGCTGACTATATGTGTTGGGTTGGAATATTCAGAGTTATCTCCCCTACATGTTATGGCATTTTTCCTGTGGAGTTGTCTCTCGTGTTTGATACATGTAAGAAACAGCTACATTTAGTTAAACTTTTGTGAAATAAAAACCATACATTTCCTTTATGAACGTTATACCTGTTTATTAACTCAAGAACAAAGCTTTCTTCAAATTTTTCTTCCTTCATAAAAAATTGTCTCACCTGGAATCGATTTGAAGGAAAACCACTATTTTCTTGTTGATTTCAGTGTGGGATATGTGAGCTCTTGGCTCTTGTTTCAGGGTCACCTAGTTACAAAGGGTTAAGCCTATTTTAGTTTATCATTCAATATAAGATGTGATATAAATGTTACCTTTCTCTGAATTGCTAGCTACCAATTGGGATCAAGGCCATTATGAAACAACCTTGAAATTTGGACCAGTGTAATTCTGTACAGGCGTATATTGAAGCCCCTTGGGCTCTTGTTTCATTTTCATATTATAATGATAATCATAACTTAATCGAACTAGAACTTTCACATATTGTGTGTACATTTACATATATTTTCTATTAGAATTTTTTTTTTTTTTCATTTTTTATTTTCTTTTATCACTTTTTTTTGTAATTAACATATTTCAATCAGTTTAGTGTGTTTTAGTTGTTTTTATGTGTCCAAATCTTCAAAAATTGCAATTTTTAAGAATAAATATGTGGGATTGGAAATTTGGAATTTTTAAGCCTGTCCCAGTCCAAGAGAATTACAATCTTATTTTCTTATATTTTAAATGTGGGTTTGGAAATTGTTTCCATCCGAAGGTATATCTGTATGTTTGCTTTTTTATATATCGATGTAGACCCGTTATAGGGTCATCCAGATATATATAGGGGAGCTGTAACTCTTGTAACAGGAAGTGCCCGGTTTACTCTTGCACAAAACAAAGTTCTTATATAGAAACAGTTAGAAATAGTTCTGAAGCTTTTTCTTCTTGATAACCTTTTTTGTCTTTTGAATTATTTTTGTTTTTGTTCTTTTACATTAAGCGGAATATAGTAGATGTGTCTTGATGTTCGTTAAGTGCTCAGTTGTTGTTTTTGAGGGTTTGCTAGTTTCTAGTTCAAAGTATGTCATCTGCTAGACCAGAGACTGCCGTCTGCTAAATCAGAGACTTTAAGAGGAAAATGCTGGTTGATTTTTTGTCTGTGTATTTCACATTTTGTTTGACATGAAATGGCTTGTTTGGTCATTATTAATGTATATTTTTTGTGTACTGCATTTCCAATTACATACCTCTTCACTTTCCTCATTTCTTTGTTTTCACTGTGTTTAAAAGGGAATTTTGGTAAATGAATTTGAGTGTTCTCCCTCCTTAAGACCCTCTTCAGCAATGTGACACAGCAATGCAGCTGACCCAGTTTTTTTTGTTTTTTTTTTGCAGAGCCGCATACAGCGACAAAGAATGTTTAAAGGGATCAAGCCAACACTCCCTGCATCCGAAGAGCGAGAACAGATACGAAAAGAATACTTTGGCTAGATTATAAGAACAATCATTAGTCCAGTAGTCGTTTATCTCGATGTGTATATAACTTTATATAGAGTGTATATATTCAGGGCCGTTGCCAGGATTTTTTTGAGGGGTTGTTTGCCTTCACTTCAAAGGGCACATCATGGAATTTGCTGTGTGAAAAAAGGGGCAAAGTGGAGAATCTTTTCAGTTTGAAAAAAGGCATTTGTAAGAGAGAGAAAAAAAAATCAAAAATTGGGGTTCGCCTGAAATCACAAAACCCCTCTGGGCTATGTGCCTGACATCAGGTTGTGGCAGTGAAAATATATAGGAATGGATAATAATCTGTTCTCTGCTCAAAAGATGTGCAGTTCAGAATCGAAAGCCAATTCTGCGGTTGGGTGACCTTTCATGGAAGTCTCTGTTTATGGCTCTCTATATGGAAAAGCTGACATTCTAGACTCATTGTTGCACCCAAGCAGGCTGTTGTTCTCTTCTGTCTTGTGACCCTTACATGAAAATGGACCTGCAATGAGCAGGTATTCATTGAGGATTTTTGTACATATATATGAATCGTTTCCACATCTGTAGATTTATGGAGTGCATGATCCAGAAATATTTGGTAAATACATGTATAAAATGTATTTTTAGAGAATGTTATTTTTTGTTTCTTCTTCTTCTTGTAGTGTACATCCTCAGTATTATGGGAATAAATGTTCGTAATTGTGTGCGTGTGGGCACCAAGCTAAAAGATGTAATCAGCCTCAAAATCGATGAATTTCGTAAACTCTTAGCAAAGTTTGCTAAATCATCATGGGTACTACATTTGATGATAGTGGGTTCGCCATGTACAGCGAATGCAAGAATATTTTGTCAGAGAAATTTGAAAATCTGCCCGCTTGACGAGTTTTCTGTCTCAACATATGTGCTATACGTGGAGATTAAAATGCTGGACAGTTGCAGCAATGGGATAACGTCATGGCTCATGCCAGGGGTTCGGTAGAATGGCAGAGCATACGTGGGCAGAATGCACCGCACGTGTATACGTTTGTGAACATGGCCATTGAAAAATAAAGCCCTCATGGGGCTTCCGGGGATTGACCTGGGATATCGTTGTGCACAACGCAGGTCATGGTAAGAATAAACCTCGGCTTCTCAGAGAGCTTGTCGTAAGAGGTGACTGAGGCACCTGTGGGTTCCCGGATGTGAAAAGGAATAGGACCCAACGTTGTTATATGACTAAAATATAGTTGAAAGTGACGTTAAATCATATTCACTACTCACTCGAAAAATAAACGGCATGCCATGCCATTTAATTTTGACATTCAGTTTCTTGCATTTTCTCATATACATGTATGGTAGACACAAGTTCGGTTGTATGTGGTCAAATGTGTTTTATTTTGTACCTGTTGTAACATATGTAGCTCTCGTGGAGTTTGAGAGGCATCGATTCCAGCTTAGATTTGAGGCTGATCACATCTTTAAACATCAGACAATGTGTGCTAAATTTTGTGACATAAAAAAGTCTATTTTTGTCATAATCTATCATCTCATCTGATTTGTTTAGCAAAGGCATTTTCATGGTGAATCACTGTACGTTCACTGGGCAGAAATGGCCAGTGAAAGGTTTGAATATTTGTTTGAATTCACGCATTCTAGTAGATTCCAGTTCCAAAGGCATGTACAGTGGTGCATGGTGAAGCTACCTGGGATGGTGAGGATGATACTATCTCAGCCATCCGTTCACTGCGAGATATAATCCCAGCCACATCAGGGTATTCAAGTATAACATACACAAGTTTAGACTTACTACACAGTTCTTTAATTATGCCCCTCACGTTAAATGTGCCTTTCGTATAGTTATTTACTGATTGATTATTGTCCTCCGCCGCAACGCGGCCGGGGACTTTAAAATGGTTCTTGCTTCTTTGTGTCCGTGGATGTCCGTGTGTCCGTCCATGTCTGTTCGAAGCGATAACTTCCTAACGCTTTGTTGGATTCTTCCGAAATTCGGAATATGCATTCCTTGCAGCAAGACGCCAGTCCGTATTACATTTCAGCAACATCTGCCTGAAGGTGGCGCCGCTAGTTCTTGCTTCTTTGCGTATGTGGATGTCCGTGTACGTCCGTGCATGTCTGTTCGAAGCGATAACTTTCTAACGCTTAGTTGGATTCTTCCGAAATTTGGCATACGCATTCCTTGCGACAAGACACCAGTCCGTATTGCATTTCAGCAACATCTGCTTGAAGGTGGCGCCACTAGTTGTTGCTTCTTCGTATCCGTGAATGTCCGTGTACGTCATGTTCGAAGTGATAACTTCCTAATGCTTTGTTGGATTCTTCCGAAATTCGGAATATGCATACCTTGCGACAAGATGCCAGTCTGTATTACATCTCAGCAACATCTGCCTGAAGGTGGCGCCACTGGTTCTTACTTCTTTGTGTCCGTGGATGTTAGTGTACGTCCGTGCATGTCTGTTCGAAGCGATAACTTTCTAACGCTTTGTTGGATTCTTCCGAAATTCAGCATTCGCATTCCTTGCGACAAGAGGCCAGTCCGTATTGCATTTCAGCAACATCTGCCTGAAGGTGGCGCCACTAGTTCTTGCTTCTTTGCATCCGTGGATGTCCGTGTACGTCTGTGCATGTCTGTTTGAAGCGATAACTTCCTAAAGTTTTGTTGGATTCTTCCAAAATTCAGCATTCGCATTCCTTGCGACAAGAGGTCAGTCCGTATTGCATTTCACCAACATCGGCCTGAAGGTGGCGCCACTGGGTCAAAATAGATTTTTCTTCCGTGTACATCTGTTCGAAACTTCCTAATGCTGTGCTGGGTTATTCCGAAATTCGGAATACGCATTCCTTGCAACAGGACGCCAGTCCGTATTGCATTTCAGCAACATCTGCCTGAAGGTGGCACCACTGAGTTTCTCTTCTTCTTGTCCGTTCCAGTCAAAATGGGCCTTCAATTTTGCTATATGAAATCATTCTATTCCACATCATATGATTTACCCTAAAGCTTTTGCATGAACCATATTTTATTTCAGAAGTATAATGTGAAATAACTGGCGGGGAAATCCCCGCAGTACTGAATCCCTGATTTTTGAATTTCATGTCATCTTAAACGAAGGACAACATTTCCTTCAATTTTGCTAACAAATAATTGTATTGCACATCATAGGATTTACCCTGAAGCTTCTGCACCAATCATTTGTCTACACACATATATTACTATATTAATTACAACTGTGTTCCTAATGTTTGGGTGCACACTGTGCATATGATCAATTTCCTTAATTGAATTGAATTCAACCTTGCTGGTCTACAGACTGACAGATGATGGCATGCAGTTGTCAGTGCAGTTGTTCATGTACAGGGAGCTTTCTATGAATGAGTTGCAACCCCAAAAGGCTTAAAATTTATCAGGCACAGACCCATGTTTTTACCCCTCGGCCATTTTTGGCCATGGGGTATTGTCATCATCTTGTACGTCCGTCTGTCCGTACGTCCGTTCGTGAGCGAGATAGCCGGAAAACTGTTTCGCTGATGAATTCCAAATTTGGTATGCTTATTTGCCTAGTCAAGGACCAGAAGCCTATAGAATTGGGACCTGATTGGTACCTTAGCAGCCATCTTTAATTTCATGCAAAATGGATAATGATCCATATCTCGGAAACCATTCAGCTGTTCAATACGAAATTTGATATACATCATCGATACATCAAGCAACTTTCAACGAATTACCAAACAGGCTTTTCTGATTAGCTGGGAACCCTGGATGCCATCTTTAATTCATGCGAAATCGATAATGATAGCATACATATCTCGGTTACCATTCAATTGTTTTATATGAAGGTAGGTATATATCAATTATCATCAATACATCCAGATACTTTGAATCGGGACCTGATTGACTGAAAACCTTTGGTGACCATCTTTAATTTAGGCAAAATCATTAATGATCTATCTCTGATTCCGTTGGAGTGCTCAGTGGAAAATTTGGTATACATCATTGATGCATCAAGAGACTTACGATGAATGACGGATCTGGTTTCTCTGATTGGGCGGAAATCTTGGCGGCCATCTTTAATTTATTCAGAATCTTTAATGATGTTTATCTCTGATACCATTCAAATGTTCTATACGAAACTTGATTTACAGCATCGATGTATGAAGAGACTTGCATTAATGAATAACCACATTAGTTCCTCTGAGTGACGGGAAGGATGGGCAACCATCTTTAATTTATGTAAAATCATTAATGATCTCTATCTCTGACACTGTTCAAATGCTCAATGTAAAATTTGGTATACATTATCGATGCATCATCTCGGTTACTTCTACACGATGTGCCTAGGATACAGTACTATACTATACACAATTTTTTGTAATTCAGCATCGCAGAAAACCACCATCGATCGCGTTTTCAATGGTAAAAGGGTTAGGAAAGAACTAAAAATATACTTCAATGCAGAGTGATTTTGATTGATGCCAGAAATCGCCCAGAACGCTTCTTCGGCGATCTAGACCCCAGGAGCATCTGGGGCCTGGGCAGCCCCTGGATCCTCACCTAAAGTGCAATGATAGTGGCCGTACCACTTTGAATTTGCTTCCGACGCCCCTGTATTAACAGACAGTGTCAACATACTGTTCCAGCTGTCTCCCGTTCAGTGATTGGTCATTCAACCCCGCCATTTTAAACTAATACGAGCATTTTCATTGGATCACTATTAGATAAGACCCACCCCAATCTTCATACACAACCACGTGACTGTCTCAGTTGAATGATGACATAGCGCGGCCTCGTTTTTGAATCTGCCGTCTAACTGGGAAAATGTTGTTGTTGCTGCATCAGCCGATCATTAGCCCCCTGTAGAAGATACTATAGGCTAATACATGTAGGCTACCATGCCATGAGATGATGCTTGGGATTGCATTTCGCTCACTTGCACCTACAGGTGGCGACAACTGGTGGCAATTTAAAATTTGGTTTCCGGGCAACAGGTTGATGCCTTCAGCTTCTCGTCAAATTTGGTTTGCAGATAATGCCTTGAGATGTCACTTGGGGATGCTTCTCGGTGCTTCACTGCATGGAAACTATATCACAGAAGCAATCAACTTTCAGTCAATCGTTCTGAGTTGATCTTAAAACTTGGGAAGGCAGAAAGACCCTTCCACATCCAACGCCTATGAAGCAGCAGTTGCCTCCCTCATGTATATCCCCTAAGACCAACAATGCTAAAAAATATTGCTGCCATTTCGGCGGGGGACCTAGCATCCTCTGGCTGCTTGTTAAAAACTGAATCTGGTACATTTCGTTTTCATTTAATACTGTCAAATAATAATCTGCTGCTGTGTTTGTTATATTTGTTGTTGCTGTGAATGAAAACAGCTGCAGTGTATTGAAGTAAGAAGTTGTATTGAAGTAACAGTAACTTCATACATATCGAAATATATTTAAATATTTTTAGCCCACCATCACCAGATGGTGGGCTGTTCAAATCACTTTTTGTCCGTCGTCCGTCATCCGTCAGTCACTCCGTCCGTCCGTCCGTCCGTAAGCAATTCTTGTTATCGCGATTTCTCAGGAAGTACTGCATGGATCTTTCTCAAATTTGGTACACAGGTTCCCCTTGGGGTCTAGTTGTGCAAGAAACCTTTTGGTCCACGTTCAAAATCCCAGCCATGGCCTGAACGGCCATCTTGGATTTCCCCATGAAAACCTTGTTGTAGCGATTTCTCAGGAACTACTGCA
>JAVTVY010032542.1:0-13761 GCA_036873755.1 Hanleya hanleyi
AAATAAGCAGAATCAAAGTTGTTGATGATAGCAAACAGCCGTTCAAACAGTGACACATGCTTTACTTGTATTAAAAGCTTTAAAATGTGCTTCTTAGTCAAAAATTGAAGCCAATGCATCAATAATGCCGATGGTCAAAGCACAGGTCGAGCATATCAGGCGTAACTGTAATTTGGCGGGGTTTTGTGGATACATCGCCTATATAGGATATCCACATGTTCATGAGTCCCAAACTCAGCAGATGTTTTTTACACCTATTTTAGTGATGTATCCACATCTTATTAACAATGTAGATACTTCCATAGAACTGATATTCGAATCGAAATTTTGATCAGGTGAAATGCCATCACCTTCTCCTCCATATTATTCATGACTAAAAGAAAATAAGAAATTGCCCGAGTTATTCTGAACTAATTATAGTTCAGAAATTGGTCACAGTCAGAACAGAGGGAACATGACATAGAAGCCATCATAAGGCAGCATTGCATCAAATATGCAGTCTCCAATTCCCCCTGTTCTTGAGATATTACATTCACAATGTTATTCACATTTTGACCTGTGACCTTTGAAAAAAGGTCAAGGTCAGTCTGGAGTGAACTTGACATAGAGGCTCTTATAGTCAAGTATCAAGACTCTAGTGAGTGAATGCGTTAATATGATTTAACATGGATCTCAACTATATTTCAGTCATATCATGATGTTTGGGTCCTCTTCCTTTTCACACCAGGAAACCTCACGGGTAGGTCCTATTCCTTTTTACACCCGGGAATCCCATGTCCTCAAGACTCTAGATCAAGTTATCCCCAAGATATGGTGTTCACAAACAAATATGACTGCTGTTCACATTTTGACCTCTATGACCTTTGAAATATGTCAAGGTCAGTCTAGAGTGAACTTGACATAGAGGCATTCAAACATTAAACATTATGCGAAATATCCAGTCTCCAGCTCTCCTTGCTATTGAGATATTGCATCCAATACACTATCCACATTTTTGACCTCTGTGACTTACAGAGTGAATTTGGCCTAGAGGCCTTCATAAGGAAGCATTGTGTCAAATATCCGTCTCTGGCTTTCTTTGTTATTGGGATAATGCTATTTACATCTTGACCTCTGTGACAAGGTCAAAATAGGTCAAGGTCAGTCCTGAGTGAACTTGACCTAGAGGTCCCCATAAGACAGCATTGTGCCAGATATCAAGGCACTAGCTTTACTTGCCCCTTAGATATTGAATTCACAAGGGCCTGTCACTGCTATTCACATTTTGACCTCTGTGAGCTTTGAAAATAGGTCAAGGCCAGTTCTGAGTGAACAGGATCTAGAGGCTACCATAAGGCAGTATTGCGTCAAATATCAAGGCTCTAGCTCTATTTGCCCCTTAGATATTGTGTTCATAAGTGACTGTCACTGTGCAACAGATTTTGACCTCTGTGACCTTAGAAAATAGGTCAAGGTCAGCTCTGAGTGAACTAGACATGAAGGTCTCCATAAGACAGCAGTGTTCAGCAGATCAAGGCTCTAACCGTCTTTGATATTGAGACCACAATATTTGGGACAGACGAACAGCATTTCCAGAGTCCTCTCCCACTTATGTGGCAGGGGGCAAAAATGTGGATGCATCACCTATATAGTGTGTGTATCCACATTCTTGGGAAATCCAGTCTATTTACAAATTGTGTATATACACGGAGTGTTTGTATTCACAAAAACCCGCCAAATTAGAGTAAGGCTGCATAGCATTGCATTGAAAACAAGTTGGTGGAATTATAATGGTGCAAAGCAAAACACCCTATAGATCTTTATAACAATTACAACACATATAAGGGAAGTGGGAAGAGGTGCCGACATACTGACTGCGTCACATGACTTCACAGAATAGTCTTCTGGTTAACCTATTCTAAAGCACATACCAAGAATCTAACGATTCGTGATATCTGTTGTATCTCAGGCACGCTTTTATTGTACCTGTTCATGTGGCAACTTGGATGATATGACCACACGGCCCCTAGCACCGGCATAAGCGGTATTAGATACAAATCTAGAGAGAACTAGTTGGAATCCCATGAACTAGTTGGCTTGTGATGTCAAGTGGGCCAAGCAAATGACTAAATATATATTACCACATAGTAAATCCAAAATATGGATTTAGCCTCTTCTAATATTATTTCTCTAATTTGCATCAATAATATTCCAAAGATATGATAGGAAGTGAAATTACCATCATATCAGGTTGTTTGTGACTATTTATAATCCGAGGTGCAAAGGATTACATGGAAATTCTAAATATTTGCTTTTTTGGAAAAAAAACAGGCTAAATATATCGTTTGGTACAAATAACAAAAACTGTGTATAAAGTTATGTTATTTGTGGTGTTTAGGGTGCTTAAATACCATTCATGGTAGGTACAGATAGTTGATCACACACTCCTCACTTGACTTCACTGGCCAAAGGGTTCATGAGATAAAAGGAAGGCCATGGGCAAAAGTAAATCCCACCCAAGAAACCATCACAACAAACTAAACCTGGACACCAATAAGAATATATCATTTGTATGAACTGGAAGATAACTTCACTAGAATAACCACGAAGATAACCACAAAGATTAAGTGTTCTAATATTACAGAGTAGTGAGCTGTCTCTACCCCAGTGATAAAATGATTAGGACATATAGTTACCAGTATCTGAGAGCCTCACGCTATTGGCAGGGGAGCGTGGTTTGACAGAAGGTCTTGGCTTGGAGCTGATTGGTGGCGGTACAGGTTTGGACATCCTCTTTAAAGCTATGGCTAATAGAAGAACAGTTTTATGTTACAACCAACAATGATGTCAACAGAATGGAATTTTATAGAAACAGTTTGAAAGCACTTGATTGGTCAATTCAAATTTTCAAACAGAAATCCAGGAATATCATTGGTCTGAGGAGAAAATAGGAAGAAAACCCAGCCAATCAGTTTCTGTGAAATTTCAATGGAGAATGTGGATTGGTTGATAAGTTTATTTTTCATTTGGGGTGGTGGAGTATAAGATTATGAAAATGTTATTGTAATGGCATAGATCCGAGTGATTATACCAGGACATCTTTAGAGACCTGGGGTCAGTCTGAGTAACTGCTGATGCTGATTCAGAGTCCTGAAATTAGTGGTTATACTACAGCAACCGAGAATTTGTCATCAGCAGTTGTAATATGTCTTATCTTTAGCTTACCTTCCACAGTAATATATTTTCCCACAAATATCATTTTCATAATCATTAAATTCCCATGTTTTGCAACTACACCAGACCAGCACATCCATCTTAATTGCTCATTTCTCCAGTCTAAAGTACACTTACGCGTTTCTTCCTCTTCCTTGACCACTGATGGGGGCTTATTAACACGTGGCTTCGGAGTAGGCCGTTTGTTGGGAGGCACCAAGGCCACTTTCTGTTTAGGAATTTCTATTACTTCAGTCTTCTCTGGCTTAGACTCCTCCACTGGCTCTGCAGCTTTGGGTTCATCTGGCAAGGACTTGGTCTGTTTTGGGGGTTCACTGCCATCCTTGGATGTATCAGGTAGGACCACCGATTGTTTGGGAAGCTCCGTAGTAGCTTTGGGCAAATCTACGATCAACTTGGGTTTGTCAGAGTCTGATGAGACTGCAGGAAGTGTCCGAGGTTCCGTCAACTCTTTCTTTGGTTTGCCATCTTCTGCGTCGTCATGTCTGTCTTGTTTAATTTCTGGTTTTCCATCAGGAGGCTGTCAAAGTGAGGAAATGAATATTTAATCTTGCAGGGAATGCTCAGTAGTTCTGTATTATTCACTAATATTAGCAACCATTATCTTTATTATAATAAAGCCCCTTTCCAGACTGCTAGGTGAAACATGACAGTTCACATCTACATAATAGTAATCCTTGCCCAGGTGAGCATCAAACTTCAGGTTATTAGTCAGGAATTAACAGTATGATGTACAATGTACCATATGTTGATGATGACGGAACGGGCCATAACTCTGGAGAAAATCATTCAAAGGGTAACTAGAGGCCACGGCCACACTTGATCCCATCGGCCTAGTGTGAACTTGCCGTCCCTTTCACATGAGCAATATAAATCTCTGGTATAGACAGATGAAGGGCATTCAATAAGGGGAAACAGAAGTAGTTGGGGGAAAAACAGTCATGTTTATTTGTATGGAAAGTTGGCTAGAGACAACTAGATATAAAAGGAGCGGGCACCCACCAACCACCCGCTCTGATAAGAGGAGCATTAAAGTGGCTCTCAATTATGTGTAAGGAAATGTTCACATGTATTGTTGGTTAATGTAAAATGTTAAAGGCATAGTACGATAGTAAGATAGGCCCAGGTGTATTATACAGATGATGGAATTGTTGCAAACCTTGGTATTGGGTGCATGGATGTGATACTTAGGTAGAGAGGTACCGGGAGAGAATACCCCAGCTAGAAATTTATAAAATTTTCCCAATTTCCGACTTTCTAAATCTTGTGAAATTAGGGGGGCAAGGGAGTGGCGGGGGGAGGATGTTAGTCAAACATTGGTGTTCAGATCAAACCTTCTTCTTGTAAGACTGAATTGTTCGTGGGGCTTTTGTCCGGGCACCCTTTTACACAGACCCAAAAAATCGTCACAAATGTACCCAATTTCAATAGGCTTGTGATTTACCACACAATATGCTACCAAATTTGAAGTGTGTAGCAGCAATGGTTTGGTTTCTAAAGCATTAACGTCATTCTGTGGATATTTTCCATTTGTTGCCATGGAAACTGCAAAAACACCAAGCACACAATAATGCTACCAAATTTGAAGTGTCTAGCTGCAATGGTTCTGTTTCTAAAGCATTAACCTCATTCTGTGGATATTTTCCATTATGTTGCCATGGAAACAGCAAAAACACCCAAATTTACCCAATTTCAATAGCCTTGTGCTTTACCACCCAACAATGCTGTATACCAAATTTGAAGTCTAGCTGTAACGGTTCACCTTTGAGAGCGGTCACATCACCATGTGGATATTTTTCGTTATGTTGCCATGGAAACCACAAAAATCAACTAAATGCGCCCAATTTCAATAGGCTTGTGCTTTATCACCCAACAATGCAGTATACCAAATTTGAAGTCTCCAGCTGCAACGGTTCACCGTTTAGAGGCAGACCCGTCATTTAAGGCAACTTCAATCGGCAACACTTTGCGTGCAATATACTTGGCCCTTTTCACTCCTTGGTTGAATGGTTCCCCACATGTGGTCACCTATTGTATGTGTCTTACATGACGGATTTGCCCTTTGAGAGCGGTCACGTCGTTATATGGATATTCTTCATTATGTTGCCATGGAAACCACAAAAACCAACTAAATGTGCCCAATTTCAATAGGCTTGTGCTTTACCACCCAACAATGCAGTATACCAATTTTGAAGACTATCTGGAACGGTTCACCTTTTAGAGCGGTCACGTCGTTTATCCAGCCAGCCAGCCAGCCGGCCAGCCGGACAGCGTGACGACATGATCACATCCGGCATATAGTGTGCACTACACACTTGCCACTGTTTCGCACAAAGTGGCCCCTCCCTAATTTTATAATAAGGAAGGTCGCCCGATTTTAACAGCATGGTAATTCTTCTTACCTATCTACTAACTGATATCTATATTATCACCCTGCTGGACGTAACCATTTCTCCAAACGAGGATATAACAATTGCTTGTTGGTCGCACCCACTCGCCACTACAGAGTTAATCGTGTCCGGAATTGAATATCTGGCAGGCCAAAATCCGCACTTTTTCGGGAAGCGAAAATGATGATTCCTTTATGGCGATAAAATTTTACAATGAAAGCATCCAAGGCTGCTAAAAAACAGGGAAGGAATTGGTCCTGTTCAATATATTTCTGATGTGTCTCTCGTTGCATACGTGATGTGAATTTGTGAAGCTTAGCTCTAATTATTGAAGATACTTCAGCAATACTGTAAAGAAAGTCTAGGCAAATGAGAGTTGCATATGTGGTACCAGTGGACGATGGAAACAATTTTGTTGAGGCGTTCAACTGTTATCACAATTGTTTGACAACCCAATGAAATTACCTTTCCCCGATAAAGAACACAACACCGAAGATCAAAAATTGTATATTATCTGAACTAAACAAGATAACATTTTGGTAGTAACCCTACAATATTGCAGAGGTCGGTGTCCGCATCATTCATAGTGAACATTGTTGCCCAGGAAGCAGATCGGCTTTCATTCATGGTTTATGTATTCATGCACACAGCAACCTGCAGCCAAAGCTCAATGACATTGTTATTGTAGACATGTACAAGAATGAAGTCACTGAATCTGATTCATATTCATAATTTATTTGTGTGGCAATTGACAACCAGAAAATAATATAAGTAGCCTATAGGTCTTCTTCAAGGTTACACGTATGCCTACCGGTACATCGAATAATTATTTTAAAATCCATTCAGCAATTGCACACAGAAAAAATACCCTTACGTTACTCAAAAATTCAATCACAGACACAGAAAACCATTATTAACATCAAAAAATAAATTTACCTCCACTGCCTGGCCCAAACGGAAAATTATTTTGTCAACTTCAACAGGTCAGAGCAAAGCACTAAGTGGGGTATATATCCAATCTAATTAAAATTAAATCCTAACGGCTTCCCCATTTGGATATGTCGCTGTTAGGATCTAACCGGCTTGCAGTAAGGCGCGTGTTGACCGATCCCGAGAGGTTTTCATAGTGCTTTGAAGGGAACGTAATGACGAAGTGCTTTCTGGTTGGCTCAGCCGAAGCACACGCCAAGCTGTGGGGGAATCTTCTGATGTTGCCGCCCACCCGCCAGGTTGGCTCCATAATGCGGGGTAGAATTATGGACTCGTCCTTGACGTAACCTTGAGTCCATGAACCTATCCCCCTGCCCGACTCAAGTAAAGTAGTTAAAATGCGGTTGTGATGTCATAAGACTATTAAATATTCATGAGCTGGGCGCTCCGAACACAAAATTCAATTGAAATCAGTAAGATCCTACATGCGACATATACGATTGGGGAGCATTGATAGGATATTAATTTATTAAGATTGGGTATATATCCCACCTAAGATATTAAATCAAAGTTTGGATATTGAAATATACCCTAATTGGGATATTTTCACCGATTTTCATACTAAACGGCAATGTCGGATTTCGGCATCAAAACTACCAAAAACAAGATAGAATCTACTTCACAAAACTGACAATACGATTGTATAATTTTGCTGACCTTTTCTCGTCGACATTATTATCTGTGCAATTGCAATTACGTGCAATACTTTTTGATGCTGTTGTTGCAGTATACTTCCCATCAATAACCACTGTTGTATGTCTTTAAACGAACAGAAGAACTACTAGCACAATATGCCAGCTTGAACATATGGAAGTATGAAAAAATATTCAAATTGCGATATTTTATCCCAATTGGGATATATATCCCAGTTAGTCCTTTTCCCTGACCTGTTCAACGAGCTGTCATTACGGATATGGTAAGAATCAAGAACATTACTTTTGCTGGATGACAAATGATGCAGGACGATAAGATCAGCCAATTTGAAAATTGCAGTAAAAAGGATGCTTTCGCTTGATGAAATAAATCAAGTTTTCCTTGCAAGAAATGTTTTCAAAACGGCGGCTTTCAGTCATGCCATGTGCATGCTTTCAGTCACGCAGTAGCGCGGAAACTTGCAACATTCATTTATTTGATAATATTAACATGTGTGCGCCGGGAAACAAGTAATGAATTCAGTGACGGGTATAAAACGTTTTACACACCTCGATCTGTCCGAATGTCACACTCGCACAGTGTCAAAACTCTCCAGTCGACTGATGGAACGAAAACGAAACTGCCTCCTCGTCTCTCCTTGTCAAACTCTCTCACCGGGACTGCACTATAATTTTGGCAGTGCGGTTCAGCCGATCTTAAAACATGACGTCTTTTCGTAAATTCGGTGTATTTCATTGGCTATCAGAACCGAAGATGAAGTGGGCATATTCCGTGTGCCATATTGACCAGTTTACAGACAAAACACAATCTTTCGAAGAAAATCTCTCAAGATATCAGCAGAAGTGTTGTCCAGGAAACGCATTCGACATATTCTTCAATATCTGCACCTAGAAACGGCTCGTAGTGAGATTAATTCAGAGAAATTATTCGAAACTAGGTCGAACTACTTCATAGCGCATTCAATAAACGGAGTGATGCGGAACTTTCAGTCATTCTCTCATTTTGCGCAGGGGTGTTGTAATGAAAACCATACCGCTTGGATAGATCGCACCTCTGAAATTACCCATAAGCCAGTTCACCTAGCATGGCAAGAAACAGGGAATTTTCCCTGTTTAAAAAATGAGTAGGTCGACCCCTGTTTTTTTCGCCATTTTACGTTGTCCTTTAGACGGGAAATACTTTAACATACATAAAAAGAAAATCATTTCGTACGTTTTCTCTGGGTTGTGGGTAGAATTTGACACATTTTCATATATTTTATGGAGTTTTCCAGAAAAGTTGAAGAAGGTTTAAGGAGGATTGCACGTCTTTCCTTTTCAATTGCTCACAAGTCTTCTGAAATAATGACAGGAGTGTGCCCGTTCAGAAAATATATACTTTTACAGGGTTTTTGTTAAAGATTTTACATCTATTTATGGCTGATATATGGACATCTATTTATGGTTATTACTGATATATGGACAGAACAGCACATATTCATGTTGATGGTAAAGGCCCATAACTCTGGTGACAAGCAGCCAGAGGATGCTAGGTCCCCCGCCAAAATGGCAGCAATATTTATAAGCGCTGTCGGTTTCAGAAGATATTCATGAGGATGGCAACAGCTACTTCACAGGCGTAAGAAGCAGAGGGGTCTTTCCACCTTCCCAGGTTTGAGATCAACTCCGAATGGCTGACTGAATGTTGATTGCTACTGTAATATATTTTCTTTACCATGTAGCATGAAAATTATGTAACCGAAATGCAACCCCAAGAGACAACTCATGGCATATTATCTGCAAACTAAATTTGACAAGAATATGAAGGCATCCTCAACCTATATTGCCCAGAAACCAAATTTAGACTTTGCCACAAGGAGTCACCACCTGTAGGTGCAAGCAAGCAAAACACAATCCCAAATGACATCTCATGTCATGGTATCGGCATATGAACTTTGAGACTCTGAAGAGGGGTCCTCAAGTTATTGCCGGTACTAGATGCCCACCGGTGTTCATGTTATTTGGGGCGGGTCACATACAAAATTTGAGAATAATCTGATGAGCAGTTGCCAAATTATTGCCCGGAAACAAATTTTTCCACCAGGAGACGCCACCCGTAGGCAGAAGCGGGAAAAATACAATCCCAAGGAACATGGTATTATGGGGACATCTGCATACCAAATTTGAGAAGAATCCGACGAGGGTCCTCAAGTTATTGCCCAGAAACCAAATTTAGATTTTGACACCAGGTGACGCCACCTCTAGGCGCAAGTCAGTGAAATGCATTATCAAGCGACATCTTATGTCACGGTACATTCATACAAAATTTGAGAAGAATCCGATGGTCAGTTCTCAAGTTATTACCCGGAAACGAATTTGTGATGTTGCCACCAGGTGGCGCCACCTGTGAGTGCAAGTGAGCGAAAGGCAATCCCAAGCAACAGCTCCTGGCATGGTAAATGCATGCCAAATTTGAGAAGAATCCGATGAGCCGCAATGTTTCTCATGTTACCCAGAAAGGTACAAATGTAGGATATTTCAAAGAAATTCGACCAAGTGTTTCTAAGTTATCACTTGCAGCATGGAATAATGGAATGAACTCTAGTGGTGCCACCTCCGGGTGGATTTTGCTGAAACGCATCACCAACGGTGTTTTGTCGCAGGGAATGCATTTACCAAATTTCGAAGAAATCCGACAAAGTGTTCGAAAGTTATCGCTCGCGAAGGATTTGAACAAACATGAACGGACATGCATTAAAGATTGGAACAAGACCCAGTGGCGCCACCTACAGGCGGATCTTGCTGAAGCGTAATACCAGCGACGTCTTGTCGCAAAGAATGCAGATGCCAAATTTCGGAGGAATCCGATAAAGCATTTAGGAGTTATCGCTTACGCAGTATTTGCACGGACATGCACTAAATATTGGAACAAGACCCGGTGGCGCCACCTACAGGCGGATCTTGCTGAAACGTAATACCAACAGACGTCTTGTCGCAAAGAATGCAGATGCCAAATTTCGGAGGAATCCGACAAAGCATTTAGAAGTTATTGCTTACGAAGTATTTGCACGGACATGTCCGAAGAACCATTTTAAAGTCCCCGGCCGTGTTGCGGCGGGGGACAAAAATAACCAAATTGGGCAAAAAACAATGTGGCACATTCACCACTAAGCATCTTCCATGTAAGTTTCGAAGTTGTCAATCAAATAGTAACCAAGATATGAACAGGACAAGCATATATTGATGTTGACAATAAAGGGCCATAACTCTGGGGAAAATCATCAAAATGGACAAAACACCAGACAGTGCACATCTGCAAGGTATAACATCTTTCATATAAGTTTCCAACTTGTTCTCCAATTTATTAGGGAGATACAGCCTGGACAACAACATACTATATCATACAGAAACATCGTTGATAAAGGGCCATATCTTTGTGGAAATCAAATATACAATGGAAATTACATCCACTGTTTTTGTATAGTTTCTCGGAAGGCAGTGTTCCTTTTTTTGAACAAATCACCAACTTCTAGGCAAAATGCTCTCCTCTTCCCTTCCTCACACCACTTTCTCCTCCCTTTTAATGTTAGTCTCCTGTATCATTATCTTATCTCTCAGTGATCATTTTCTGTGTCTCCCAGACTATGCTCAGCCCATCCCGATGGTAACTTCCGGCCTTCTAATGTTATTTTCCTGTCCCATAATCCCTTACCTTATCTTGTCCGACAGTGAACCTTTTCTGTGTCTTCATCTCTGCAAGTAATCCCCCTCCCAGACCATATTTGGCCCGTCCGGACGGTAACTTCGGACCAGTGTACGGGGGTGGACTTGTCTTGTCTGCTTCCTCTGAAAGAACAAGCTTGTGTTGTTAGGTAGCATTCAAGAAATTCCTCTAGTCAAACAGAAATATAAAATGATGACATCTTTGAAAACAAACAAATCAATGTTCAGATAAGCATCTTAGTACATCAATACGGATGAAAATCAGGATCTATTGCCACCTGATATGTGAAACAATGTCAACTGTCCACGTGACATTATGCTGAAAGGAGGCAATGAGCCATTCATTGACATTTGCAATATTTTTCCATTTGTTTGCAGATGCCTATTTAACATCGGGATAGTCAAATTTCCTAAATTATTAGGTTTGAATGATTTTAGAAGCCACTATCAGACCTATCTCCCATTTTTGTGGTATTGTCTGTGTTGAATCACTGCTCAGTGCATCGACTTGGTGCGACGTCAGTGACACTGTTCCAGGTCTCCCAAGGCTAAGATTTTTGAAGATATCACTTGTCAACATGACTTGATATATTAACCAATTGAACAATGGCCAACCACTTGCCCATTTCCCACTATTAGAAACTCTGTAAATTCACGTCACTTTGTCTTGCATGATCGATATGCCAAGATTCTGATCTTGGGATGTCCATATTCCAAGATTCACTCTCAATCTTACCTAATGTTGTTGTTGTTGTCACAGGACTGCTTGTTCCATTAGGTTGGTTCTCTTTCCCACTAGCCCCATCATCAACTTTCTCTTCCCTCATCACGGGACCATTAGATTTTGTTCCTTCATGGAAGGAGGATTTCTTTTCCGGTTTAGTGCCATGTCCATCCACTGATTTCTGTTCCTCCAATGGTTTCTTCTCTGCTGAACCAGGTTTGTTGCCATGGTTTCCTGGAGTCTTCACTTTTGCAAACAGATTAGAGAAACTGGATGCAAAGCCAGTTTTGCTGGAGGCCCTGTTGCAGATAAATATATTTTAGGTTCATAAGAATTCAAAGGCAGTGAGATACAGATATATGTTCACATCAAACCCATTTTAGCCAACCCAATCTCTGTTTGCTCTCCTTGTAAGCCAGTATTCACTAAGTAAGAAATAACATGCTCAATTCTTAGATTCTTCTCCTATTTGGACATGTATAATAATACTGTGAATCATGTAGTGTAATAATACATTCAGGCAAACTTATGCAAATTCCCTATTTTTGGAAGGATACAGCCACTCGACAAAATGGATTCAAATGTATTTGCGGTTAAGCAGATAGTGGCATCAGAGCAAAGTATTAAAGGAGGATTTAAGAAACTCTGATGTATCCTCCATCATCGGATATCTTGATGGATAGGTACTAGAATGAATACATTTGAATTCAGTTTAACAAAAGTCATTGGCTACAAGACAAAACTAAGAACAGTGAACGAAATAAAACAGGTCCATCTCTAAGAACAATGATCACATACCCTTTGTCTTTTTCTTTCTTCTCTTTCTCTTTGTCCTTGTTTTGTCCTTTGTCCTTGTTTTGAAATGGAGACCACTTTTTCTTCTCTTGTCTCGTACTAAATTAATAGTCACAATTATTTTGTTTACTATAGGTCATCAACATAGAATACCAGCCCAAATATCATACTTATCACGAATAAATTTTGACCATTGGTATAATACAGGTTTTAGGTTTTTTCCAGATCTTCTCCACATTCAATAAATCAAATACATTGAAGATTTATAGATCCAAATATGTATACATACTTCTCATCAATAAAAACATAAAATGTAAGTTTTGCATGAAAAGCTGGTTAAAGTTTTTATACCTATGGAAATAGCAAAAAGATTATTCTGCAAAGTACAAATGAACAACAATAACCAATCCCTTGCCTTGAAGCCGGTGTTCTTTCATTTTCATTGATGTCAGTCTTTGATATCTGTCGTGTTGGGTTGGTTGTGGAGCTGTCGACTGGTTTACTCTCATAGAAGGAGTTTGTCATCGAGGTTTGCAGTGCTTCATCATCCACTAAATTAGTTGGTTTGGCCATGGGTCGACTCACAGCAGTCTTCTTGGGCCGCTTGGGTCGATCTTTGTTGAGATTCTGTAGTTGCTGTACAGGAGGGAGGGAGTCCAAACTGCCAATTTCAATTCTCTCTGCTGTAAATGGTTAAAAACATTTAATAACTAAGAAAATTAAGTTCTTTAATAATATAATTAAATCATCAGATTTGTTTTTATCACATTTCAATCAGTCCACTAAGATGGCCATCCCTGAATTTATTTGAGCAATTTAACAGATAGTTATCTCAACACATGTCTATGTACTGGTATGATGAAATGACCAATGTTACAGAGCAGTTATACTCAGGGATGGAAGAACAGGATAGAAATGGCCTTTAACAACACACAAGTTCGTCAATGTTCCTGTAGACATCTGGCTTTCAAAGTTCAACCATCATTTGTCATTGATCTAGTCGATCTCTGTGTTACTGAGTCAGTGTGTCATGTGTACCAATGTCTGTGCATGACAATGTCTAATTTTATAGAAACAACAGAAACCTCTGAAATTATTGGCAACCAGCAGCGTTGCGTACAGCTAAACATCAGTAAACACAGTGAAGATAATAAATATACAAACCAGGTTTTCCATCTTGGGCTTCTTCCTCAATGGCATCTGTGAAACAAAATTATATCAGATATTTATATCTCCCTCTCACATTGGGAATGAGCCTTGTCTGTTATCTTGAACATGGTCATGTTGAGGACAG